>VYZS01069726.1:2568-18362 GCA_013400695.1 Neodrepanis coruscans | reverse complement strand
CCACCTAAAGTCCCACTGGAATTATTTCTTATCTTCTGACTCTATACCTCATTGCCACAAATTTCCTTTTTCTCCTATATGATTTTAAACAAGTAAGTTAACATAACACATTCTTTGGATTTCTGCATTATCTGCTTATGCTACAAAAACTCTACTGAAAGGGTGAGTTCTTTCTGTGCACTTCTATATACTTATTTCTTTTTGTACTAAGTTCACAAAAATAATCTCTGCACCCCTCTGTGTGCTTACGTATGTAACTTAGGTAGTTACATATACATGTACTTCTATAGGAGTAAGCAAGTAACACCCTAAGATGACTGGCAAAGGATTCAAATATGCACTAAAATCTGCTGGTTTGTTACTGTTATGAAATGGGGCATCCTCAGCAAACACCCAGACTGCAAAAGAAGAGAAACCTGCATTTCCAAATCAGAGAAGATCCTTCAGTGAAAAAGGAGTGACTGACTGAGATTGGCCTCAGGACTGGGATTTGCTGGGTCACTGCCTTCCCTGAGACTAGTGATGTGAAAACACTTTCGTCACAGAGACCCCAAAACACCAGGTAATCATCTCTGTAGGGCAGGGCAAAGCTGTGAGCAGTTGCAGAAGAGGCTGCTCTGGGCCATACACTTGTATGGCTGAGCTTCAGCTGCTGAACTGCCACCAAACAGCCTCCTCCAACCTCTCTTTCCACAGGTGTGTGACCTGTGAGGTTCCTGGAAGAGGAAGCCTCATTTCTGTGGGTATTCAGAGCCTCATGCAAGAGTCCTGAGCAGCCCAGCCTACAGTTGCCTTCTCATTATCACCATTACCAAAGGCCACTTGCAGACATGAAGTGCGCCGTTGTTGGGCAGTTACACACGAACCTGAAGACCTGTTCTTCCTCCTGTAGTTGTCCATATCCAAATTAATCATCCTCTGACATACTTCCAAAGATGTCACACCAGCTATGCCTCTGTGACTTGTGCTCTCCTCTGCCACCACACTCATTTGACCAAGTCTACCTTGGGTCTGGAACATTTCCAAAACTCATTTATGCTGCCAATTACCTGCATAACAAATGAAAGCCCTAAACCAGCCAGAACAAGAAGTGTTTGGAAAGAATAATCAATTTCTAGACAGAAAAAAAAGAACCTTAATAAAAGTACAAGAACCTTTAAGAAAAGTACATCAAAAGAATACCCACAAAAGACTGTAGGAAGCAAAAGTAAATGAATAAATAATCTGACAGATTAAATGGGAACCAAAAAATAACGTTGTTCTCAGTTATCTGGGCACCTATTAGTTACCATTTTTAAATACTTTGAAAAGGGCTATGGAATTAACAGCAAACTGGATCATAGTTGACAAAAAAGTCATTTTGCTTTCCTGTTTTCAAGCCAGCCAAATTCACATCATCTGTGAAACGTTTGTCACCCAGGGTAAGGACAGCAATCCATCCTGCAGATTTATGTTTACAAGCATTTTGGAACAAATGTTCCTTTTGAACGCCCATATGAACCATAAGCACCCAATATGTTTGGAACACTACATTCAATATCTGTTAGCAGATCTTCAACTTTCTGAACAATGTTTTACCAAATCAATGTGGCACTACCACATATTCTGCAGGAACATGGCACGGAGCATATGTAACAACTCTTGTGCATATTCACCAGGGAGTTTCTCTCCACCTACATGAAACCATAGGTCTATTGCCTTTAATTCACAAAAGAAAATAGCATCCATCTATTTCTGGAATTCATGTGATGGCTGTAGCATTTAAGACTCTCACCCTTTAATATATTTATTCCTTCACCCCTCAGATGCTCAGCTGTCAGCAGCATCATGAGGTTTTATAAAATTTCGGGAATTGACATGGAACTTCCAGTTCCATGAAGCTACATCATTTCCAAATTAAAATATGCTTCCCTGGCCTTGGGACATGTAAAATATCAATCTAAACTGTAGAACAGGGAGAGATGATATCAAAAGTGCTGAACACCACTTTTTACTATTGTCACAAAGTACATTTGTAAGACAGGTATAACAGCACTGGTGCTTTACTGAACTGCAGTGCTTGAAAGAAAAACCATCATCAAAAACCCTACTGGTACCTGATATCCTCACATAACCTTAATTCTTGGGGAGAACTGAAAAGCAGGTTAACAGGTAAAGTTTGTTTTTCAGCTTTCCTTCTGGATCACCAATCACTTGGAGACAGTAAGTGCCACACAAGGAATAACTTGACTCTGGATCTGAAACGTCACAGTTCAGAAACCCAAGTACCATGGGACAACCATAATCTCCAAGACAACAGGCACTGCAAAAGCAGGATGATAGGTCACCTCCAAAGGGATTTATTCCATCTTGCAGGAAATCTGAGTAACTCAAAAGTCTGTATTTATCTATAAATGCAGGACTTGTAATGAACAGAAATGGGAAAGAATTATTCCATTAAAAACTGGTAAAATCGCATCATGAAATAGCTGCATGCCAAATTTAAAAACAAAAATATAGATATAGATAGAACATGGCTTACTATTAGAAATATGGCTAGTATTCTGAAATAATTTTTGCACCTTACATCTGCCATCAACTGGAAATACTGCAGAGGCAAAATTTTCTAGAAGCTACAGACTTCAGTATTTTTCTACAAAAAATGCTACTTTAAAAAAAAATTTTAAAGAAAAAGATTTCCTTTTGAAATTATTAACATTGACCCTCAGGTCATCTTAGACATTGTGATTTCTTAAATACAAAAGCTTATATATATGAACTGCTCATTCACTTACATTACTTACTTACATTCACTTCATTTACTTACTGGCCACTGATTCTACAAGCCTTACAAAATTTAAATCATTAACAAATAAACTTAGAAATTAATTTAATCCATAAGAGTTGGAGATTCCCTTGCTAGTGGCATATTTTTATTAGTATCTTTTCCTGACATTAGCCCATAAATACATTCATAGCAGAGACAGCTGCTTCCTCTGCCAGGATTGTCATGACAAAAAAGCAGTCATGTGCAAGAAAACTTGTACACCCTCGCAGGATTAGGCAGCAAGTTTGGATCACAAGAGCTCACCAATTGCCTTACCTGACCCTTTAAACAAAACCTCAAATACCTAATTCATACTGAGATGTGTCAGAGCTGAAATAAAAGAGCCAGAGAAAAGCCCTGCCCTGCAGCTTTCTTCCTTGCAATCAAAGCAACAATTTTTTTGTAAGTAGGTAAAGAGGATACCTGAACAATTGGCTTCACAGGACATTTCTCCCATCCTTCTCAGTCACTCTCCTGAGAGAGCTGCTTATGCCCAACTTACTGCAAGGGCTTGCTGCTCCCCCCCCCCCACTCCTCAACATTAACCCTTAATTATGCTTTCAGCTGCTCCTCAAGAAGGGAGGGCACCACATCTTTGAAAAGCAACAAGATCTCAAGGCAGAGAGCCAAAAACCACGCAAAAAATCCATTCCCAACAACAAACCCTGACTAAAATCATTCAGATAATTGTGAACCCCCCCTTACTCAGTGAATCACTCCAGGAAAACAACTTGACCTCGTTGCAGCATCTTTCCTGTAAGACTGGGTTTAAAAGCAAGACCTAATCAATAGCTGTTGCTGTATATGACCCGAGTTTAAGCATATAAATTAAATACAAGATAAAGCAGGTTCAAAGGTGAAACTCTCAAAGGAGTACTGAAGGGTCACCAAAAAAAGTAGAAGAAAAAGGGGGAAAAAACCAATCTCATTTCTAAAGCTAATTTTCACACCAAAAAGTTCAGTCTCCACCCCACAACATGATAAGCAATTTTTACTGCCCATAAAGAATCATGTTTTGCTACCCTGAGGAGCAGCCTGGATGCTCTTCTGTTGGACACCTGGAAATACAGCAAGACCTGCTCATGAGGATCTTAAACCATTTGCCTTCAGATTTCTTGTGCACCACATCACAGTTTTCTACAGCCCATTCACTTATCTCTGTAAATTACATTATTTAAATTCTAGAGTTTAGAGATTTGGTTTTGGGGGTTTTTTTGGAAAAGCATCATTCTATATTCTAGTATTAACATATTGTGACTGCTTCATAAGTAACTTGTGATTAACAGGATATTGATGCAGAATTTATAAACAGAAATAATTTTGATCATTCATGAAAGTCTCTTCAAAGAAACAGTTCAGAAATCCTCACTTTCCCTACTCAAACAAGAGAAAGGAAGAATTGTAAGTGTGAAAATGGAACTCAGACAAGCTGTGTATATATAAAATCATAGTGTTACTGTAGTCCTGCTCAATGAGTTGGAAAAATAACTCCAAAAACAGCTTTAAGAAAAAAAAGCAAAACACAAAAGACTGGAGCAGAGGTTACTTCCTCATGAAGACAGAATTCTCTCATTTCTTCCTTTGACATTTATGGGACTACTAAAGGGTAAACAAAAGCAAAATTAGATCCCACAGGCTTTTGGTAGGGGAAAAAGAGTGGAGGAAAATGATATTCCATGGCAGAAATCAGTTGCACAAATGAGACCATCATCTCACAGCCTTTCCCACTGCTGCTCTCACACTCCTATGTCATCTGGTCTTAAACAAAAGCGATTTTATTCTTGCCTACCTCAAAGCTATTATACTAAATCCATTCTCAGATTTGCACCTAGATAATCAACTTTACACTATTTCTATTAATCTCATAACATATACTGAGTGCCTGAGAATTCCCTCCGTGCTTTGCTCAAACTTAGGTCCTTATTTTATATTGGAAGAAAATGTTGCAGATCCAAGCACAAACACTGGGGGTTTTTAAAATAAAATCAGGATCCTCTACAGGATCTTCTTAATATCCATGTAGGATTTAAACGACCTGAGCTTCTTCTGAGGAAATTTTCAAATGATGCAGCAAAGTAGCTGTTTAAAGGGACTGTATAACATCCCTTGCTGTACAAACACAGTGAGCATATGTTCATATAAAACCAACTTGTGATAAAAAGACTGTAAAATACAATTATACCACTACAGTTTAATTATTTTTTTTCCTCTAAAACTGTTTTTCTTAGAAGGCATAATGATTTTAGATTGAACTGCAGGTGCCTTCATTCTCCTGCAGCCACTTCATCTCATGGAGCCACCCAACTGCAGGATAGCAAAGCCATGGAACAGACTGAATCACTGAAGGAGAAACATAATCATTCCCTTCTGGATTCTAAATGTGGCAAAAAACTACACATGCTTCGTTGGCATTGTTGTTGCTCTGCTCTTGCACAGAAAACTGTAGCTGAGTTGAAGGTTGGGGTCAAGAACGGGGAGACATCCATCTCATTCTGTGGTTGAGGAAGAGTGGTGCAGGAAATCTAGTCCCCTAATCAATTACTGAAATTAATTTTTGAGCTCAAGTCACTGCCTTCTGGGAAAACGAGAATCCATTTACTTCCCTCTTTTGCACTACTATTCTCATTGCTTTTTTAAATGAAGGGAGATTAAAAATAGTAATTGTTTTACCCAGAAAAAGTGATTTAGCAAATTAAGAACTGAGGCAGTTTTATTCATAGAATGGCTTGGGTTGGAAGGGACCTTAATGATCGTCTAGTTCCACCCCCCCACCATGGGTAGGGACACTTGATAAACTCTCCAAAAACACTGTTGCCTATTTACAAATTGAAATATCAAAACGTAATCCCAGTGAAATGATAAATTAACTGGAGACCTCAGAAAACCACAGCATTTTTGCCTTGAAAGCCAAAAGCACAGTGGCTCTTCAAAACCTCTCCTGAGCAGCAGGTCAGCACTCCCTGCAGAACATCTCCCTTGGGCACAGAACTGGTGCTGCCAGACCAAACCCATGGCAAAGTGTGGCATTGCCAGGGATGGAGCAGGCACTGCCTGACCCTGCTCTCCTGCCAAAAGTCCCTTTTTCTCTCCAACTTACAGGCACGTGTTGCACTGGTCAAAGAACCAAAGTGAAACATGGGAGAAGAGAAAGAAAGGGATTAAAAAAATTAATTTAAAAAAAACCAACACCAAACACACACACAAACAAAACAACAACAACAAAAAAAAAAAAAAAAGAACTGGAGCTTGAGTTTTAACTTTGTCCAGCTGGGAAGGTCAAGAGGAAAAGGAAAACTTTGTTCTGCTGGTGGACAGTATTTACAACCCTCCTTTATCTGTGGAGTCTGCACTAAAATGATCCTGCTATGCTGTTTTGGCTAGAGACTTCACATGCTGACCCCTCCGTGCCCAGCACAGCACCGGAATAATTCCATACAAAAGGTTTGCATTAAACATAATGAAGAAAATGACAAAATCAATAAACCTGGAATGGTGTGGCTATCATAAAAATGATGTAAATTCAGAGTTCACAGTGGTTATGAAGCTATTTAGATTCATAATTAAAACCAGTACTATCTCTTTTTTTCAGAATAAAAGTTCTTTTTGTCAATCATAGATGAATGCTACAGGAAATCTTCAACAAATGTATTCAAAATTAAGGTACGGCACAAAGACAGTATAAATTATACAAAGATAAACTGTAGGCATAGGTTAGCCTAAACACATACGTAAAGAAAATTTGATTTTCATACTTTTTCAACTGATGTCACATCCCATTTTAGTCAAGTTCTATATCAAAAGGACAGTAAAAACACCACATAGCCTGTTTTTAAATCAAGGTATTTTCTGCAGTTTGTTTCTGTCAGAGACTCTTGTAAGACTATTGAAACAGAAAAGGGTCAAACCTGCTATTCATTAACTGTCCATACAAAAGCAGGGCTGCAGGATGGGTGCTGCACCAAAATGTAGCTGTGCTTTACTAGGATAAAAGAATAACGAGCCTAGAAAGCACAGAGTAGAGCTCTGTGAAATAAATAAGTAATCTCTGGAAAAAGCAAGAGTTGCCCTGACTTTTTGCAGGGGATTTCAAACCCCAGGGAACAGAGCCCATTCAAGATTAGGGGTGAGGTTTCCTTGTTATCAATCTCTGGACCTGGAGCTTGTGGTCTCATTTAAAAATTTCCACTGATATCACATTTAGGTAAGTGAATCATATACAACTTAAATCTCTAGACTCACGGATTTTACCTATTTTTTACCTAATCAAACAGAAACGTTAAAAGTGACCATCAATCCTGGGGTTTTCACACCCAAATACCAAACTTCTTCAGTCTCCTGTGCAAACAACTCACAACACTGTGTCAGATGTGTCGTGTTCCTGATGGGACACAGCACATCCTTGTCACTTTTCAAAACCCCCACTGATGAGCAGCCTCCAGAGCTGCACTGCTAATGGCTGCAGAAAGAGCAATAAATTATGCAAAATACAAAGTATAGGGGAGATCCAACAGAATTTGCAGTAGATGGAATGAATGACTTAGGCCTGTGTGGTACACTTCGTACTTCCTGTCATCAGCATTAGGATTTTACCAAACAATTTAAAATAAAGCCTTTAAATAATGCTTGAAATACATTTCCAGAAAAGGAGAGAAGAATTAGAATTTATGCTTGTCTTTGCCTACAAGAAATACTTAGAGGTCTATGGTTTGCCAAAAAAATTATATTGAAACCAATATATACTGCAGTAGATATACAGAACAAAGAAACTGGGTAAATCAAAATTATGTAAATCCTTATTATGGAGGCAGTAAGCTATGATTAGCATCAGAAAAATTAAAATTTTAAAAATATTAAATGTCACCAAACTTACATCCTCTACTACTACACAGTGCTGGCTTATGCACTTCTATTTTATAGGTAGGACACACTTAAGAGGTATTTCAGCTTTTATTTTTCTGACATATTACTTAGGGGAAAGAAACTTTTACAGTGAGGAAATCTGTTTCTCAGGAGTGATGGTTCAGTTTTTAACAGGTTGTTGGTGACAGATCCCTGGTGGCCACTTGAGCCCCCAACTACAGGCATCCATGAAACAAATCCTTCCTGAAATGCAAGTGGACAGGAGAACAGAGCAGACATCTACTCTACTTAATGCAGATGTTTTCGTTTAAAAAAAATTAAAAGAAAAAATCAGCCGTGCGTTTTCAATCTGTGCAATCAATCCCAAGTGAAGTACAAGTCGTAGTTTAGCACATCCAACAGATTTAAGATCGTTCTGTGCTGGTTAGTCCATCTTGTGTTTTATTTATTAGCAAGGGACATGGGAAAGGGGATTACATAAACGAAAAAGTGTTTAAAAATGCAAGTATCGTCTGATCCCACTACCAAATGTGACACACATTTAAATACTTCACAAAATGCTTTAGGGATTTTCAGAATTTATCATGTGTTCAGCAGAGTTTGTACGTTACTAGTCTGTACACGTCTGTTCCATTGCCCCCTGATGCACATGGGACTATCCCAGGTTCTCCAGGAGCAATGCAAGGAAGGAGAATTCCTCTGGCAGCTCTTCTCATAAAATACAGCAATATCCTGCAGATTGGGACTAAATCCTGCAGATGACCACATGAATCACAGGATCATAGACTCACAGAATTTAGGTCGGAGGGGACATTAAAATTCATCGCTTTCCNTCACTACATGACCTTGTAAAATATCCCCTAAAGATATTTCATAACAGTATTGCCAAGCATTTGCAAAAATGAATGAAACTGGCTCACTCACTACCAAGATCACTGCTGAACTGGCATCTCTCAGCATCAGTGCACAAAGCAAAAATCCTAAGAAACTTTCTTCCCAAGTAGGTAATTTTGAATAATGACTACTCCTTATGATGTTAAAAGAGATATATGCAAAGGTTTCAGGATTGTAATGATACTTGAAAAACAGTATTTCTCTGTATATGACAATTCTGATAAATTGGCAGAGAGCAGTTCTTAAGCAGGCTCTGCCTCTGTGCCTTATACTGCAGAAAAATGCAGAACTAACTCCTTATTCGAGACCCTTTGCTCACCCTCAGCCATCCAGCACTAGGCTCTTCTGCGAGGAAAGGGATGCAAGGGCAGCCCTCCCAGCAGGCAAGGGATACACCCCTGTGCCCGGGATCCTCTGCTTCCATCCTCAGGAAGCACAGATGATGTCTGCATTACCTTCCCTTCCCAACACAGCAGAGACAGAGAGAAAAAAGGCTTTGCCAAGTCACTGGAGGCAAAGAAGAAATTGCCATTAAAAGAATGCAGTTTCTGAATTACATTTCAAGCCTTCATCTCTGTGTTCCTCACAGTCTTTTCCTCGACTACGGCTGCAGCAGCTACGATGTTCCTGATGGAAATAGGCAAGCAGAAGGCACCTTCAGCTGGGACAAACAAAAATGCTGTTCTTCCCTACACTTTCCTGCCTGCCCAAAGCCAGACTGCAGAGTGTTTAGGTTTTATTTCCTTTCCCTCTGATTTTTAGTGTAAGATAGACAAGAGAGGATATTTAGAAAGATTAGGGCAGGCAGATTTTAAAGCTTAGTGATTCAGAATGAATCAAGCAGAAAACAAAACCAAGGGATAATAAATGCCCAAGTGACCCAAGGCAGTAAAGCCAACAGCAGCTCCCTGGGCAGAACATGCAACCAGCCAAACCCTGCAAAGTTGGGTCACAACTCTCAAAAGGCAAACAAAACAACCAGTTTCTGTGTCACTTGATGTGCTGGCCCTTCTGCTGAGGCCAGCTGAGGATGCAAAGAGATGAACATGACTGTGTCACAAAATGTCCTTTGCTACGACTCAGTCTCTCTCTCTTTGCTTGGCTGGCTTTGTACATCTCCCCTGAACTGCATTCTGCATCGTGTAGGGAACATGCATGTGCATTTCAATCAATCATATCTTTTTAATGAGTTAATTGTGAAATATATGCTTTTTGCATTTATTACAAGGGGTAGAACAGATGGCAAAAGCTCAAACTAATGTATTCATAAAATTAACTGGCGCTGCAGGTGGTGTTTCTCCATTGAAGGTGGTAAGTGGGTAACGTGTTATTTTAATGTTATAATAATGCTGCATGACAATGAAATTTCTAGGAAAGCAAATACAATGGCCACAGAGATCTCTCTTGAATTCATTATGGTCACTATCACAATGAAGACTAATTACAGGAGATAGGAAGGAATACACTGTTGGAATACATTGAGTGCAGTGTGAATTTATGGACAATGGGAAGGAAAATTATTTACAAATTTTTACGGTTGAAATAATATGATCTTTTCCCCCCCTAAAGAGTGCAAAAGGTTTGTCTCCAATAAGTATTTCAAATAGGTGTTTCTATACCTCTGACTTGTTTTGCCAGCTCTGAAAACACTCAAAAATACCAGCTGAGATAAAACCAATCTCAAATAGGTTCCATAATAGAAATGTACCCTTTCCTTCAATTTTCATGTATTCATATTTAAAGTACATTGTGCCTTTAATGCTCACCATCAAATACAGACACATATTGTCCACTGAAAGATATATAAGCAAATACACAAGCCAACATGTGATAATCAATTCTCCTCTGGGCATTTCTTTCCTTTTATTTCAGGCCAACCACTGGCTTTGGTAGACTTATTCCAGATTTTACACCAAACAAGTGGAAAATCTGGCCAACTGTTTATCTCCCTCCTTTTGTTTTATTTTACCGCAAACTGCAACAGTAACCCTGAATACTGTACGCAAATGTCAAGAAACTGAGGCCAGGAATCTCTGAGGACTCTGGATAATAACTTCCCTAGAGAACCCAGACTAAAGGAGTTATGTTTTGTAGTGTAACATTTCATTAAGTTCTACTGCACATTTATGTATGGCAAATAACTCACAATCACTTGCTTTCTGCTAGTGAAATGGCTACACACAAATCAGCCATTATTTTCTTGGATTTATTTATTATTTTAACTTGTGAGGTACGTTTAATTATTTCTATGGCTGAACGGCAAAAATTACAAATATGCTCTGCAGTGCTGATTGTGATGGATAAAAAAAAAATCCATATGAACATTTTTATATTTTGTGTAGGTGAATGCAAAATATCTCTCAATGTAAAGAGCAAGTTCAGCTTTTTCCAAAACCTGAATGTGCAATTTAGATGTTTAATTTTTGTAAAAGTCACATGGATCGATGCTAATAGTAGATGCATGCAGAAAAAGTAAGAGTGTCTTCCAGGAAAAGCCATTTAATGAATAAGGAGCTGAAACTAATAGGTACAACAATATTTTACAGTACTCAGAAAGCTCTGATTTTTCACACTGCATAGGTAATGTAACCAGAAGGAAAATAAATGTGTACTGACTTGCAGAAGTGTGAAATGTTACATGTGTGCTGATGTATTCCTGCATTTTTAAAAAATAAATCTAAATGCTTCATTTCTTCCTCCAAAAGATCCTTTAGGGCTATCAAAAAGGATATTACCCACAATTTACTAAGTGGCCCCAGGACACAGGGACAGCTTGCAGGTCTAGTGATATGAGCTATTATCTCATGTGCAGCTGAGAAATATTTAGACAGAAATGCAATGAGCCTGTATTATCATGACAGATGAACCTCCTAGCTTGTGTTTTGCTGAGTCCTAGTGCTGTGGAATCTTATGCCCAAAGCCTACAAACAAAACAGAGAGAAGCTGAATATGTATGCAACTGAGTGTTGGTGAATCCAGAATAAGAAATAGTAGCAACTGCTGACAGAAAAAGCAGAGACTTGTGTCATTCCCCGTGGCTCCAGCTCTGAGTGGTGTTCAAACAGGGTGGCTACTCAGTCAGGTTGGCTCCCCCTTTGCTTCCCCTCTGTTGTTCTCCACGCACATCCACACTGCATATTCATGTTTTCCTTTCCATGAATCATATTGTTTCCTTGGCTGTGATATTTCACAGGCTCATTGAATGGTTTGGTTTGGAAGTGACCTTAAAGCTCATCTCTTTCCACACCCTGCCATGGGCAGGGACACCTTCCACTATCCCAGGTTGCTCCAAGCCCCATCTAAGCTGCCCTTGGACACTTCCAGGGATGGAGCAGCCACAGCTTCTCTGAGCAACTTGTGCCAGGGCCTCACCACCCTCACAGGGAAGAATTTCTTCCCCATAACAAGCTCTGTATATTCTTATTCTGTGTGTCTGGCTGCTCCCAACTCAACAGCAACTGCAGGAATGCCTCACTAGAGAAACACTCACCTGAATGCCAAGATGTGATACAAGCAGGGGAAACGTGCAGAAATCCAAGAAGCAGCCCTATATATATATTTATGATCGAAGGCCATGGCTGACAGTGCTGAGTTAGCCCAAAGCTAAATGAGATCCAAACCCATATAGTTTAATTCTTGAAATAAATGTGCTTACTTGGGGCTAGATTCCTGCAAGAAACATTTCCTGTTCTCTATGTAATAAGGAACAGAAATTGAATACAGGTGCACTCTGCAGGCTGGCCCTCTCTTGCCCTTTCTTGTTCAGCTCTAAGGACCACAGAGCAGCATTTATGCATCTACTCTACAACATGTTCAGTGTCAGCTTTTACCAAATTACTGTATAAATTCAGTACTGGTAATGGACGTTATGTGCTCATGAAACTTTCTAAAAGCTATATCATTATTTCTATATTTCAGTTAGAGATAGGCTTACTAACTTATTCTTTGTGTGCAGATTCTTCCTTTGATTTTGTAGTCAAACAGCAGAAAACACTTCATATGAAAATAACTCACGCAACAAAATTTCCACCACTCGTGCATTTGAAAACCTTCAGCCTCTGCTTTGGCTTTGTATTGTGCAAAAACAGTGTCCTCCCTGACATTTAAAAGCTCTTCTTTAGCACAGCCTTTATCCAAGGCAATTTTCCTGGGCTCACTGCTCTGCTAAGAGAATGACAAAAGATAGGAAGATTTTACCATTTAAAGAGAAAGAAATGGTCAAAAATAACTTGAAACACCGCTTTTTATAACACTTTTTTTCCACTATCATCTTAACATTTATTTTTTTAAATGACCAAAATCGTATCAGTACAAAGCCAGTTCTGCAGCCCTGGTGCTTGGGGGACATCACCAAAGACTCTTGGATGCTTTGCACATTCAGCAGCACCTCTGCCCTTAAATTCAGGAAACAGATGTTTTTTTACCAGTGTGCTCCAGCTGGACTTATGACTTTGTGTCACTTACTGCTATGGCCATGCTGAGACAGGGTAATTCTCACAGGGTTTCCAAATAGCACCCACTGTAATTTATACTGAGCCTAAGGCTCCGTATTTCGGAGCTTGTATCCAAAAGGAATTCATGTCCTGGCTTAGTGAATTGCATCAACTCTGCATTCTTTCCTGAGGGAGGCTTTCCAAGCTGCTGTTAAAGACAGCATTAATCTGGAGACTTTCAGCTGGTCTAGCACATGCTGTGTCCCTGTTATAATATCTACAGGGTTATCATTTTTGTCATGATATTGGGACACTTCTTGTTGAACCTGGGAGAATTTAAGGCCACATGAACACAGAGACCATTCTATGCCAGCCTTTCCCTATATGAATTTTAGATATAAATTGGAAAGGGCTGAGGAGCATGGGAGAATATGTAGCTTTACTTCTCATGTCTAAAAGTCTCCAAGATCCCTCACAAACATGCTTTATAGGGTGGGAGAGCTCTGAGACAGTACAATAAATCTGCAAAGCGATAACCATAGAAACAGCCAACCCTGCTGCTCTCCCGTAAGTGTGTACGTGTCAGAGGCACCAGGCACGAGCAGTGCAGGTGTTGGAACAGCTGGATGGCACCAAAAGGCAAAGGCTCATCCCCCTCCCCAGGCACCTGAACGCTCACCCTCATTGGCATGGTCATCCCTGGGACTCAGAAGGGAGAGACCTGGCTGCCAAACCTAGACTGAGAAAGGCATTTGGCATGTTTAAGCTACTGCTCAAAGCTTTAAGAGCTTTAAATATTACCCTGGTTCAACTTGCATCACACCCTCACAGTTATTGCTGCAGAAATTTTAATGTGTTTCCAGCAGCAAGTTGGCCCAGGATTTTGCCAGGGTTTTCTCAGCAGCTAATAGGCAACCAGTCTGTGTCTGGAAGCAAGAATCATCTGCTCTAATGAACCACCCTGGGTGCACAATTCATGCATTCCTTACCAAGAAAGAATGTCTACAGATACGAGTGAAAAGGCTGCTTCTCCTGCTATTTATCTAAACAATCTGTACTTGTGGCTCACATCAGCAATCTGTAAGACTCTGCTCCGAGGTCCCGCTGAGCCACAGGCTGGACTAGATGACCTCCAGAGGTCACTCCAAGCCAGAATTATTTTATGATTCTGCAATAACTTCAGTACTCATGAAAGACAGGAACAGTAGCTACAGGGAAGTACCTCTGATACTTTGTCTTTTACAGCAAAGTAAGAGATGCTGCCGAATCTGACAGTCACAATTTTTTGCTAAAGCTTGAAATTCCAACATCTATAGCATTTCTGTAAGCACTCCAGCTATTCATCCCTTGGTATCAGCTCATGGAAAGGAGAAACCCTGGTTCCTTCTGCACTGAGTGTAGGTGCATAAATCAAAACACCTGTGATTGTTGTGACAGCTTGCCAGAGGTGCACTCAACTCTGAATGCAAACTTTGTTATTTTAAATTAATTCAGACAACTAACAATAAATTATAAGGGAAAGTAAAATTTTTTGAAACAAAACACCACCTCTATTGTTCCTCTACATCTCACAATGTAAGTAAAGTTCATGCTAACATGACAAAAAAGCCATGCTTCTGCCTAAAACCAACAAACTTCTTCCTACTACAAACTACACTCTTCAGTATTTTACTGTGTTTTGAAAAAACAGACCTGCTCACACAGGTCCTCTGATGCTCCTCCACTGAAAAGAAACATCAGAGCAGAGGCTTAGGTGAGGTTAACTGGCTCATCAGGATGTGTTTTCACATCTTGATGACATTCAGGGTGACATTCAGGTAAAAAAGCCTCCCTACACATAAAGCTAAAATCACCGTTGAATATCCACAAAGTAAGTGACAAAACACTGAAGAAATACAAGCTCAAAACTGCCAAATCAGTGGCTGTAATTTTCTTTTTCAGTTTATCTTGTGTTGACTCCAGCAAAGCCAATGGTGTGTGAGTGTGCAGGTGAATAAAATGTGTTTCTCTCATGCAGTGTGTAAGAGCCTCTGAAACACAGAGCTCAAAGTCTGTATTTATACATGTTTCAGACTACATTACAGAAAACAGCTAAGACACACTAACTCCATCAGCACAAACAATAAAACCCAATTTGTAAAAGCCATTAAAGAGGGAAAATAATTTTCATTTTCAACACGAACTGTCAAGGCATGCAGAGTTACCTGTTTACATTATTTTTTTAAATTTTCTGATACCTGTGCTCAGCCCACTGTGCCTGTGTGCCACATTCTTTCGTATTTATTTTCCACAAAAGTGGTGGGATAGAAGATTTAATCTAACTGAAACATTTCCATTTCATCCCCAAACTCTACCAGTACTTTTCCTTCCTTCAGGGCAGTATTGCAGGAAGGGGTAAAGACTTTTAGAACGCTTTTTTCGTTTGCTCAAATCTTCAGGTGTGTTCACAGTGTGCATGTGACCAAAGCAGCCTTTGCTGCCCCTGACAAAAACCTGCAGGGTCTGCAGGTCCCTTTGGTATTGCACAGAGCTAAACAAATAGTACTCAAACACATAACAACAGCCAGATGTAACCCAGGGAAAATGGTTTTTACCACAAATATTAATGAAGTCGTCACTTACAAGTTCTTCACATCAATGATTCCTCGAAAGGCCTTTCTAGGGATTCCTTTTATCTGGTTTTCACTCAGGTCTCTGAATAAGGGAAGAGAAAAAAAAATACATTGTATTAACAAAGAGAACATATTTCTTAAATCTACATGAGATAATGGAACATCCACGTGCTTGGAAAAGTAGATGTT
>VYZS01069723.1:0-14108 GCA_013400695.1 Neodrepanis coruscans | reverse complement strand
TTAACCCAAACCATTACACAGGAATATAAACCCTTCAAGGCATATGTCAACTGTCTGTTATGTTGACAGGAAACCCTACTGGGTGGGGTGTTCTGAAACACCTGATATTCTGACAGTACTGGATAACAGTCCTGCTGTCCTCTGAAAGGCAGAGCAGAGAAGCTACACCTGTAGACTCAACAGCTGATGAGGCAATGGGTTACTCATTCAGGTAAGAGGCTCTATCACAGAGAAGGGAAGACCAACCCAATGAGAGAAAGGGCTGTCCCTTTACAGGGACAAACCTAGGCATCCATAGAGAGAGGAAGCAGCAGGACCATGGGTCAGTATTTGGCTGTGTAGGAGATGGACTGGGCCTGGTTGCAGAGGCTACTTTTCAAACTGATTCTTTACAGGGTATGTCTGAAGTCCCCTTAGAAGATATATGGTTTTGTCTTCCTCTGGGATATGTTTACACATACATCTAGGATGGAGAAAACTACTAATGAACCTTTGGTTTGATTTGTACCTTGTGTTTTTCTATTTACAATATTGTAGGTCTGGCTCTCAGTGGAGATCTCAGATGAGCTACCCTCATTAGATTTTTGTTGTTACTCTTTTGTCAGTGAATCTGTATTGTATATTGCAGCCCATGTGAATGTTTCGATAAAATACCAGCTCCTACAGGCAAAAGCATTGAGCTATCAATTTTACCATGAGCGGGATGTATTCACTGTGATTAAGCAGTCACTCATCTGAGGAAATAAACCACAGCCAGAAGAGGTGGGAGGAGATGTTCAAGCATCTGAATGCACATAGGGAGGAACGCTGGCTTACAGTGTCCTTCCACCAGAAAATACCTGAAAGACCATAGTGACAGAAATTCCACAGAGATTTCAGTTACATTTGCAGAATCAATGGGATGGCAAAACTATAAAAACAGAGTGTCAAATAGCCCTATGGAGTCCATGTCTTGCACTTAGCTCTGAAGAAAGTGTAGGCAGCAGATGAACCCAGTTCAGAGAATATCTGGATTATAGGAGCACTGGTACCTACCCAAATCATTCCTCCATTTTAGCACTGCAAATCAGAAATATTTCTACCAGAGTCAGCAAACTAAAATGATAATTAAAATAAGGAGGGAGCCAAACTTCCTGGTTTCTAGTTGAATTTGTTGTAAGTGATAGATGAGCACAGAAAGTGAAGCAGAGGTAGATGAAGCAGTTAGAAACAGCTCAGACTGGAATTAGGACATGTCTACAAGTTCTCCATGTCTATTTATTCCCATGATACAACAGCAATGGGTGACTTTTTGCAGCTTGTGCTAGAAGTTTGTTGAATAATCTTATCCTGTGACATGCCCAGGGCAGCCACCTCCCTTTCAGTTCAGCCTGAAGCTTTACGTTGTTGAACAAGCACAAATATTTGAGACCTTGCTCTGTACTTTCCCAGTCCTGTCCATGCAGTGGTCTTCATTTTAGTGTTTTTATTGTTTACCTCCAACCTTTTTACTGATTCATCTCCAACAAAATTAAAGTTGTAGGCTGTTTCACAAGGCTGAAAGGTGATCAGGATATTTATTTAGCTCTTTATAGTTCTGAGTGACTGTTGTGCCATGTCTACTCAAAAGTAACACATAGCTACTACAGAAGGGCTCTGTCCCTGCCTCTCCACAGTAGATACTTCCCTATACATTCCTGGAGCAGTCAAAGGTTATCTACAGATAACAAAGCCACAAACACTGCCAGGAAGTTTCCCACTCACATTCAGACTAAAAGGACCTAGGGTGTTTAGAAGAAGAATGTTCAGAACCCAGGGAAAGTGGAAGCATCTTCATCGAGATGTTATGTTGTTGTTTCTCAGGCTTTCAGATCTCTCAGCTCAGGTCTTGAATTGCAGACCTTTGCCTGAAGCCAGGTACCAAAGTTCTACATATGAAAATTAATGGGAAAAATCATTGTTTTGAGTGCATGTTGGCTTAGGAATATAAATATGATTCTGCATTTAAATATATCCTCCATATAACACTACTAAAAATACTTGATTCCAGCTATCATTGGACTGTTTGGCTGTGGGGGTGGGTATTCAAATAGGTGTTTTGCAGAAGGGAACTGAACCTTAGCACTGTTTCTGACAGGTGATACCCTCTAAAGTTGAATGAGAGAGTGACCAGCTTAGAACTAAAATTAAAAAAAGTGGAAAGCTCACACCAGAATGAGGCTGACTAAAAAAGGAAGGCCAGAATCAATATTTGTGAGCAAAAAGAGAGAAGTTATCTGTGTGAAAGTATGAGGAGAATGAATCTCTGAAATTTTCATCTGGAATGCAAGCCTGAAGGAGGTTTAAAGGATTTCACATTTCACATTCACAAGCCCACAACAAGCTTTGAAAAATGTTATATTTACTTCTACATATCTAACAACTTTTGTAGGTGAGGTTCATATTCAGGTATTTGGTGCCTCATCACACAGTTGCAACTTCCAAAATTAACAAAAACAGGTAAGGATTATCTCTGCATTTACAGGCACAAATGTTATCTCACAGGCATGTCCTGTGCCCTCAGTACAAATGCTGGCCTGTGTTTTAAGAGTGCTGCTTTAAGCTATAAATGTAGATCTATTAATATACACGGGAAATTCAAAATAAGGGAGATGTAAAAGGTGGCTAATGTTCCTTAGCCAGTTGCTATTACAAAGTACCAGGGAATGACTTTGATTTCAGTTTAGCTATTTTTGGATTTATAGCATTGAAGCTGAAACAAAAATTGGGGTGAAAATAGGTCTTTTTAACATGGTAAAGTGGCTGGATCAATTTGCCCAAGACTTCACCAGGTGGGAGAGCTTCTAATCTTTTATATCAAGCCTTGCATGATTGTTGCTTTGACTTCAGTACAGTTACTACTGACTTTGAAGAAAATAAGACCAGAATTAAATCCATTATGTTCTCTAGGCTAGCAACAACCCATGCAGCATGAATGTTGTATTCTTACTTCATAAAGATTCCTCCCTCCTCTACCCTGTACTTTGACATTGCTTTGTTTGATCAGTTCTCTGGTTAACATTACTTTGCTTTTTTCCTTGAAACTGGCTGCATTTCCACAGTAGATTCCTGTGCTAAGATAATATGAAAAGAACTTCACCCTTTCCTAGAAGAAAGCTGCAGCTTGAGTCCCGTAAATGTTGCAGGATTTTTCCTTAGTGTGTAACATTTTTAAACAAATTTAAAGAAAAAGAAAAAAAAAAGGCTGCCTTGAAGGCAAAAGTTTCTCAAGTACATGGCAGGTAGATTATGTTATTCATTAAGGGTCACAAACCTGCTTCCATGGTTTTCTTTCAGGCACTGTACCAGATTTTTGATGGCCACTGCATAAGATTCTCTTCATGCAAGGGTACTATTTATTAAAGAGCTCATGGCTCTGCACAACATCAGAGTGAGGTAAAGATCGTTTTTTATGATCTAAGGGCCTAAATGTCCTTTACTTGAATAATAAAAAATGTTTTTTGACTAATGCAAATGTTCCTGAGTATACATGATCTGATAACTATTGGGAGTCACGTTCCCAGCACAGCTGCCAATTTAGTCTGAAATCTCCCCTTCCATCAGCTGCAAGACTCTTAAGAGCTTTTCAACACTGGTTTTATTTCTAAATTTGTTGCAAATTCTGTAGCCATTTGAAACCCACCCACTAAAATGCGAATACATCCTTTCCTCCCAGATAGATAAGGAGAAACATGGACTCTGTGTCAAAACTAAGAGGATGGAAGGTAAATCATAGGCTGTTTGTTTGAGCTTAAAAGCCCAAGAAAGAGAGGGGAACATTATATTCAGCATCACTTCTAAAACATCAAAATTATATTGGAGCCATCTTATTTGCTTTAATACAGATTTCAAATAAAATCAATCTTCAATTTTAAAAAGCTATTTCTTTTTAGCAAGTTTATTTATGAACTATTTTTGTCTGTTTTCTGCTGTACTGTGCTTGTGAAACTGCCCTGTGAAACTGGTATTTTACTTTGCAGAAACATCCCTCAGAAAATGACATAGACCAATGAACTTCTAGCACTTGACTAAACAAAGCAATTGAGTAAAAATAAAATACAGATAAAACAAAACATAGTTTACACAGAATGATCAATGTTATCTGGTCTCAAAGTTACTCCACTAAACAAAGATTATGGCTTTATAAACAATTGATTAAATGATACGATAGCAGTTAAATATGGTTCTCCTAAAGATTATGACAATGACAATAAAGTATTGATCATATTACAGCAATATTAAATAATCTTTTTGTAGTAGAACTGTGACAAAATTAGCAAAATAGATACTCACTGGACTGAAGAGAAGGACAGGAGAGGAACTGGAAAGGGGAAGAGACTTGTCCAGCAGATAGATGGAAAATCCAGTCTTCTGGAGACTGCTGTAGGTGATGGTACCACGGTCCTAAGAAGCTGAACACTCTAGTGAGAAAAGTAGCAATATCACCATTTTGTTAATGACAATTTTGAGGCTGAAATATCAATGTCAACATTTGTTTCCTTGGAAAGAGACATTTAATGTATCATGTAAGTTACAGGGTCTTTTCAGATGGACAGTAAGTTCGCTTAGTTTTGAGAGAAAGCAGATGGATTTTGGGCATTAGAGAAAAAATAAATCAGACATATACTAAAAAATTTGCTTTAGAAGTCTTATGAGGCTGACATTTTCTTCATGCAGTAAAGGCTCATGTGTAGAAAAGTTTTAAATATTTATTGTTTTAATATTCAAGAAACATTATCCCTTAGAAAGCTGTTCAGCTTTGAAATAAACTGTTCAGCTTTGAAAAAAAAAAGATAATTAAATTGGTGTGAGATGGAAACAGACGTATAACAGCTCCATAATGATAATTTCTGGGGAGGGAGGGATGGTTCCCCGCACCTACCTTGCCCAATATTCTGAGTCCTAGAATTGAAAATCAGGATTTTTTAGCAGTCCTTGAGTTTATAATGAGGCATCCAGAGACAGAAGTTGCTCCACCTAAGTATCCTGCCATTTCCTACATCTTATTCTAAATGATATAGTTCTGGCTCGTGTCAATAACAAATAATCAGAGTAAATGGCCAGGGTCCAGAGCCAGGATTGCAGTTCCCCCGTCCCACACCAGAAATAGGGAAAATGGATGAAATGACTCTGAGAGGAGCCAACTGAGCATGAAATAGTTTAGCTGGCACGAAGTGAAGCCAAGGAAAGCCTCCCTATGAGTTTGCTGAAATCTTTATCAACCTCAAGTTACTGTGAGATACACTTGGTACATTGTTCCACAGGTGTCCCTAGTAAGTTGTCCACTGACTTTCCCTCCAGAATGAAATAGCTGGGACTCATTCTTACCTATAAGTAGAACTCTGTGGCTTCATTGGCTGCTGTAAATTAAACATAATCAGGACAGTTCTCTGGAGCTGAGGCTGGAGGCTGGAGTTGTTTTCTAAGGTGCACATCTGACACCCAGGAACAGACTGGCTTATTGGAAAAACAAGGAGATTTCCTACTGGAAATGATCCCTGGCATGTGTTTTGTCCAGGAATTTTCTGGGACAGTGAGTATACCACTTGGGTGAATCCACTTTAAAAGCTGGATAAGGTCTGTGTTTCTGCATCCTGAAAAGCATCTGAGGCAAACATTGGCTGAAAAGATCTCAATGTGACCTCTGTGTTCCACAGAGACAAGCATCACTCTGCTGCCCAGCACTGACTTCTCAAGAACAGGAGGCATATTTATTCCATAACAGAGATCATTCATTTCACATGCCTCCAGTGCACTGTGGTATCTTGTGACTCCCACTATGTGCCTGTGCAATGTGAAGAAACTGGATTCTCTGAGACAAGTTCATTCCATTTTGACAGGAAAAACACATTGCACAATCAGTATCTCAGTCTCTCTGCTTGTTGCAGTGGCTTTTCACACTCTTCAGTTGTTGTCTGCACTGAAAAGTGCTTCAGGTGGCTCCTCACAGATGTCTGTGACAGCGACAGATTAGAAGCTTCTTCACTGTTTTGTTATCAAATGAGCCTTGTATATGCCTCCTGTTAAACATGAACCTAAACAGCAGGATTAATAACAGTAGCAATTGAGACACTCATCTGTGTATGATTTTATTTCAGTCATGATCCTGTTAATGTTGAAATAAATCAAATATATCTGCTAAGTCCAGATGAAATTCAGGCAATTTATTTAGTAGCATAAATAATGTATTTGAAACATGATTTTGAGACTATCTCTAAGGAAAATATAAGCACAGATGGTGGGGAGTGTGTAAAACTTAGGTGCATAAATCTAAACCTCTCCCACTAAAGACTACTTCACTCTTTAATTTCACCACTCAAATACCTTTGTTGTATTTCTGTGTTTCATTCTGTGCAGGACTGACCAGGTTCACAGACTACACGCCACCTTGTCGATCTGCCTTGAAGCATCTGACAAAACACCTTCCCTGGAAGTCTAACCTCATATTTCACATGGATTTATCCACAGCATCCTATTTCTCAGGTAGATGAGTGGATCTGCTGCCTAATAATTGAGAAAATAAGGAAAAGAGGTAACTCTGTAAGTTATAGATATGGGGAGAAATATGAAATATGAGCAGTTCTTAAGAGACAGGGAAGTCTCCCACAGTGAGAGCCCTAAACTTAAGGATGCAAGGAAACTCTCATATATTCCTTTCTCTAAAGTGTTTTCCATGTAATTCTAGAATTATAGACTTACACAAGTCTGGAAGGGACATCAGTGTCATCTAGTTCATCCTCTGCCGAAAGTAGTGTCAACTTCAGAACTAGTTCAGGTTGCTAAGGGCTCAGTTGAGTTTTCAGTGTCTCCAAATACAACAATATCATGACTTTGTGTTTTGTTTTTTTCTGCAAGAAAGAAGAGTAGGAGGAATGGAAACTTCTCCCCACACCCAAATAGGTAGATTATATTCTTGGAGGTGATTTTGAATTATTCTATGCAGCTGTTAGGCTGAGACCAGCTCTCCCACATCAGTGCTTCGCATATAATGGGATGTCACCAAAACTGCATTAGAGACATTCCATTGGGAAGTTATAACTTCCCTTTAGAAAGTCAAGAGGGGTATTGATTTGGTGAAGAAAGATTGGAGTCATTTAGCAGTGAATAATCATCCACATTTGGAGGAGATGCAAGAGTTAGTACGTGCCCTTTTCTCCAGTCTTTTACTCTCCATGGAGATGTCCTTAATCAACATAACAGTTGCTCCCCACAGGATGCAATGTGGAGGGACCAGGCACCCACCCCTAGGTTCTGGATTGCAGTCTAGTAGCTACATCTCAGAAAGAGGAATGTGTCTGATTCAGTTTTATAGTCTTCATCCCTTTGGGCCTAATCCTAAGAGATTAACTCACTGTGCTGTGAATTGATTGCAAAGCTAGGGATAAAATGCAGAAGCTCTGTCTTTTCAGTGCTGAGCACTGAACCATTACTCCTCTGGGTCAGACAATGAACTGGTTGGAAAAGCCTTCAAGGCTCTCAGCATGATTAATAGACCTAAGGCTCCAAACTAGACTCAGATGGAGAACATACATGCTTCTGTTTTTTCTGTTTGCATTTATACAAGTGCTGCTCTCAAGATGCTTGTCAGCTGCCTGCTTTCAGAGAGCTGACAGATCCACTGCAGCACTGTTGGACTGAATGTGCAAACATAAAGTGAAGATTAACCAAGATAGCCCTTTAATAACACCATCAGTGGAGTCACCACACTGACTGACAGCACGGAGTGGGCAGGGTTAACATGTATGCAATGAGAATTTTTATTGCACCATCTCCGTTCACAGAAATATATGCAGGTGCCCAGCCACACATTCCTGTCACAGATCTGACTACCTGTCAGACACTGAGCATGAATTCCTGGCAGCTGACTAACTGCTAGTGTCAACTTCCTCACGATTTACTGCATAATGATTTGATTTACCATGTTTCTAAACCTATATCTCCTCTGCTTTGTCAAGCCTCTCCTGATGAATCCTGCACCAGACTGAGATATAGACCTTTACACATGTGGGAGGTTGACCCTTGCTGGACACCAGGTGCCCACCAAAGCCAGTCTGTCACTCCTTTCCTCAGCTGGGCAGGGGAGAGAAAATATAATGAAAGGCTAAGGGGTTCAAGATAAGAACAGGGAGAGATCATTTATCAGTTAGCATTAGGGGCAAAACAGACTTGACTCAGAAAAATTAGTTTGATTTATTACTGATCAAATCAGAGTAGGATAATGAGAAATAAAACTAAATCTTAAAACACCTTCCCCCCACCCTTCACTTCCTCCTGGGTTCAACTTCACTCTTGCATTGTCTGCCACCCCCCCTCAACAATGCAGGGGGATGGGGAATGGGGACTGTGGTCAGTTCATTAGATGTTGCCTCACTTGCTTCTTCCTCTTCAGGGGGAAGACTCATCACACTCTTCTTCTGCTCTGACATGGGGTCCCTCCCATGGGAGACAGTCCAACATGAACCTCTCCAACACGAGTCCTTCCCACAGGCCGCAGTTCTTCATAAACTGCTCCAGAGTGTATCCCTCCCGTGGGAGACACTTCATCAGGAACAGGCTGATCCAGCCTGAGTCCCCCTCAAGGTCACAAGTCCTGGCAGCAAACTCGTTACAATGTGGGATCCTGTCTCCCCAGGTCCTGCCAGGAATCTGCCAGTCACAGGCTTCCCACAGGGTCACAGTCACCTTTCTGCATCCACCTGCTCCAGTGTGGGGTCCTGCAGGGGCTGCAGGGAAATCTCTGTTCCAGCAGCTGGAGCATCTCCTACCCCTTNGGGGAAGACTCATCACACTCTTCTTCTGCTCTGGCATGGGGTCCCTCCCATGGGAGACAGTCCAACATGAACCTCTCCAACACGAGTCCTTCCCACAGGCCGCAGTTCTTCATAAACTGCTCCAGAGTGTATCCCTCCCGTGGGAGACACTTCATCAGGAACAGGCTGATCCAGCCTGAGTCCCCCTCAAGGTCACAAGTCCTGGCAGCAAACTCGTTACAATGTGGGATCCTCTCTCCCCAGGTCCTGCCAGGAATCTGCCAGTCACAGGCTTCCCACAGGGTCACAGTCACCTTTCTGCATCCACCTGCTCCAGTGTGGGGTCCTGCAGGGGCTGCAGGGAAATCTCTGTTCCAGCAGCTGGAGCATCTCCTACCCCTTCTTCTTCACTGACCTTAGTGTCTGCAGAGAGGTTTCTCTCACATATTCTCACTCTCTCAAGCCACAGTTCTGCAAGTGCTTTTCCTCCTTCTTAAATACATTATCCCAGAGGTGCTACTGCAATCACTAATGTGTTTGGCCTTAGCCAGCAGCAGGTCCGTCCTGGAGCTGGCTGGCCCTGGCTCTGTAAGATACAAGGGAAACTTCTGGCAGCTTCTTTCTGAAGCCACCCCTGTAATCCCCCTGCTACCAAAATGTGGTCCAACAAACCAAATACAGCATGTTCTCTAATAATCTCTTTGATGCTTTCCATTAAATTACTAGGCTCTTCATTTTAACTCTTCATGGCCCTGACAGCTCTCACTAGACACATTTGGACAAATACGAGGTGGTCTGTCAGACTAATAAAGCCTTGACAAGTTTTGAGCTTATGTAAAATCTTTCATGAAAGCCAGAGAGAGGGACCTGACAAGTTTCAAGCTTATGTAAAACCTTTCATGAAAGCCAGAGAAAGGGACCTGACAGAGGAGACACATGTATTCTAATGGCAGATGTTTGAGACAAATTAGCTAATATCAGAAGGCTGCTTTGATCAAATAAAATAATGAGGTAAAATGTTCCCTAGTTTCCTTATTAAATGGAAGTACAAAATCTGAAGAATTGCAGAAACATTAAACTGTTTGAATTAATGCTATTGGATGTGATATTCCTCTCTGTCTCTGTCTGAGACAGCAAAAAGGGTTAATTAACCATGATTTGGACGACAGCTCGTTAAAGGGAATGCAACATGATTTATTAGGTTTTTTAAAATGGAAAATCAGGAAATACGGCATATACATATGAAAAAAATATCAGCCCCCCACCTCCCCAGACCCAAAAACCTCACCTCCCAACACGTGACCTGGGAACACCAAATAGAAATAGCCCGGACTCTGCCACCCAAAAAGAAACAAGAGACCCCCTCTCCCAAACACAAAACAATAACTGAAAACAGTGACACCATGAAAAAAAAGGATCTCTGCCGTACAGCAAGGTGCAGATGTGCTGCTGCCATCTCGAGCTCTTCGGAGTGATGCCAGGACAGAGACATGCAGCAGGAGGCTGTCCTCCGTCGAGATGAGAAAGTGAAGGGGTTTCCATGCAGGGCACCTGGATCATCTCCCAGTGTGGTGAATCAGTTTTCTCCACACTCCAGCAGCAGCAGAGAAAGACTGCCCTTCGGAACTGTGAGAAACTTTAAAGCCCTCCCAGGTCCCGCCTTGTGCCATCACGGCTTTCCAATAGCAAACAGCTCCAAGCTGCCAGTCCAATCAACCTTCTGCTGGTTGCATCATCAACATGGCAGCCTCCACACTGCACGTGTGGCCGGGAACCTCCGTGGATGATGTGGTCCCCCTGGGCACTAAACCTGGCACACAGCAAGAGTGGGGTCTCTGCTGCTGAGCAGAGACACGCCTCAGCCACTGGGTGGAGGTGGCTCCGAGCTCCGTGGAAGCAAGGTCCAGGGAGGGAGAGGTGAGAAGAAAAAGAAATAATGAAAAAGGGATTCAACATGGTCCCCCACATCACAGGTACTTCCTGGGCACTCAAACCATGACACTCTCCCCTATGGAAAAGCTGGCTTTTCTGCTTTTAATGGCAGGACAATTATTAACTTAAGTTTGTTTATTAATAGAATAGAAATTAATAGAATTGAATATAAGAGAATAGAGTATTTACAGCTGAAGAAGACCTCCATGATCATATAGTCCAATAGCTTGACAAATTCAGGGCTGACCAAAAGTTAAACCACAGCAAGTATTGCTCTTTGCTATTAAATAAGGGGTCCTTAGCAATCCCTAGAGAGATAATGAGGCATACAAGTGTGTCTGAAAGGATAATCCAGTGGTCAAAACTTTGTCCCCTTGTCACCCTAAAGNAACATGGCAGCCTCCACACTGCACGTGTGGCCGGGAACCTCCGTGGATGATGTGGTCCCCCTGGGCACTAAACCTGGCACACAGCAAGAGTGGGGTCTCTGCTGCTGAGCAGAGACACGCCTCAGCCACTGGGTGGAGGTGGCTCCGAGCTCCGTGGAAGCAAGGTCCAGGGAGGGAGAGGTGAGAAGAAAAAGAAATAATGAAAAAGGGATTCAACATGGTCCCCCACATCACAGGTACTTCCTGGGCACTCAAACCATGACACTCTCCCCTATGGAAAAGCTGGCTTTTCTGCTTTTAATGGCAGGACAATTATTAACTTAAGTTTGTTTATTAATAGAATAGAAATTAATAGAATTGAATATAAGAGAATAGAGTATTTACAGCTGAAGAAGACCTCCATGATCATATAGTCCAATAGCTTGACAAATTCAGGGCTGACCAAAAGTTAAACCACAGCAAGTATTGCTCTTTGCTATTAAATAAGGGGTCCTTAGCAATCCCTAGAGAGATAATGAGGCATACAAGTGTGTCTGAAAGGATAATCCAGTGGTCAAAACTTTGTCCCCTTGTCACCCTAAAGCCAGTTCTTGGCTCTGCCAAAGCCCTACTCAGAGACTTTAGGAAGAACTTCAATTTTCTTGCCTGTTTATTACCAGCCTTTTCTTTTCTGCTCAGAAACTAATGATACAAGTCTTCTATGTTTATGGAAGATTTCTTGCTGTGTGCTTGTATGAGACCCAGCAGAGCTGCTGTGCTTTCAATTGCACCTCTGGGTGCTACTGTGAAAAGAGAAAAGGTGATGAGCCACGCAATGAAAAGGGCCAGAGTCACTGGCATCACTTTGAATAAAAGGAACTGTGGAAAAATCTGGTGGTTTCTACAACAGGCTTTACTACTATACCTGCTGAATTAATTGCTCGGTCCACTTTCACAGGTTGCCTTTAGATAAAGTGAAATAGTTTCAAAAGTAATGACATTTTAAATAATTAAAAATATCTTCTATTGAATTAGCTTGCTGTCTGATATTGTTCTGTTTTAAGGGTAAAACTTCATGTTTTTGCTCATATGAAGCTCATATGCATATAAATACAAATACATTGTATATGTATGTATGTATATATGTGTATATATATCAGGGCAATGAGAAAAGAAGGAATAGGGAGCAAAAATATATGCCAGAGAATAAAAGAAATAATAATAATTAAAAAAGACAAAATACTTTCAGTATTTTCTTTTGGTCTTTATTCATTACACTTCACTGAAAGAGAAAACTGGACTTCCTGAATTATCATCACTTCAAGAAATTTCTAAAAGGAAAGCTTAAGGTTTTATTAGTGTGATTTTCTTCTTTTGTCTAGATACTTCCTTCTGCCTAGTCTGTGGCGGTGCTCTTAGTTTACTTCCACTGGGGGCGTTTCCCATCTTACACAAGAGAGAATTGTGACAGGAGGTTTAGCACTTTTATGGGGCCCTGCTCAGATCTTGCACTGACTTTTGAGGAAGTTGACATTTGGGCAGCTCTGGTGACTCATCCCTAGGCATGATGGCAGATACAGCCTCCCCCTCCAGCCACTGTGACCAATGGTGCTGGACCAGTCTCATCCCCACTGAGCAATCCCAGTCAATGCCGGCCGGAATCTTGTGCAGCAGGGGATGGAAGCCAGGGGAAGGAGGTAACAAACCACCTTGACTGTCCCCTCTCCTCCCCCTTAAACCTCTGCCTGCTGCCTTCCAGTGATGTAGAGAAATTACACTGGGATTCAACTATCTAGAGAGCAGTGGATAAAAGATGCTCTAGAAGAACATATCCTTACAGATGTTCCTCTTCTTACTGCTACAGCAAGTCAAGATGAAAACACACTGTGTACACTCTGACGTGCCTGAAATCTAATGCAAACTTCTCCTTTTCAAGCAAGCAGCAAAATCCAGGAAGCTGAATCTGTGTCTTGCAGGCAGCAGAGGAAGATAAATGCTCTCTATTTTTTTTTTAAATTAATATTGTATTATTATAGATAAAATTGGGCTTGGGGGCATTCCAACAATGTGGTTCTGAGGAA
Source organism: Neodrepanis coruscans (assembly GCA_013400695.1). Lineage (NCBI taxonomy): Eukaryota > Metazoa > Chordata > Aves > Passeriformes > Philepittidae > Neodrepanis > Neodrepanis coruscans. Next base: position 959 of record VYZS01069723.1, on the reverse strand, counting down.
TGTGCATGAAGCAGATAACACTATTTCCCTCTACTTGAAGAAAAATACATATACTAACAGAAAATTTATTCATTAACTTGAAGAAAATGATGATTATATTAGTGAGGCTAAAGGATGTGAAATACCTTCTACCATCCAAGAAACTATGGTCCAACCAATCCTAGTATCAAGATTTGGAAGTTCCTACTAGAAGAAATAGAAGATGAATGCAACAAGAGGAGGCAAGGTATTTCCAAATGGCAACACTTTAATTTTTAATTTGGAAAAGTTAATATTATTCCAAGTTTTATACCTTAAAGAAGAAAGAAAACACTTGAGGCAATGCCATATTCTTGGCTCCCTGGTAGGTTAAATAAACTTGTAGTCACACTGCTTTTTTATTTATTTAAGGGGCAGTTTATGCCTTGGATCAAATGCCTTCTCAGGAGCAGTAAAATGCTGATCCCCTTAGGCTGCCTATTTGATCTGGTATGTGATCTGATATGTGCCTGCTACTTTCCCAATCCCATTTTTTTACAGACATACAGGAAACAATTAATCAGATTTGTCCCACATTCCTGCAGTGTGGGAACCAGCAGGAGTTGACCAGAGCAGGCATATCATGGTAATATTTTATAATAATGTTCCCAACTAAAACGGATGTTTTCTTCACAGGCGGGGGGAAGCAGGACTGAGCTGCACCTAACCAAGGATTCCCTATGGGAATAAATCCTCCCTGTACAACCAGTTCTACCAGTTCTGGATTCAGAACAATACGCTGGGATTCAATGCACACCATGATATTTCTTCCTTTGTTTAATACTGGGCACCTTATCTTACTGAGGCTCCACTTGGCAGGCTGAAAGGGATAGAGTATTACGCGACATACCACTCAGATTGGAAGGTTGGGAAGGAAGAGGAAAGCTCACAAGTTGTCAGCTCTCATTTGTCTCATAACAAAAGCATTATTAAAAAAAAAA
>VYZS01069720.1:47864-70129 GCA_013400695.1 Neodrepanis coruscans | reverse complement strand
TCTTGACTTTGGAAATAAATTTTTCTGCAATTCTTCTACTGTCCTGCATTTTGGGGGTACCTCTGTGTTATCTTTCTCCACATCATATGTAGGTGGTAGTCCAGGAGCTGTCATTCTTGCTGGGTGAGGAGTTCTAACCAGCTGGGATTTTTTTTTTTAACAGGTTTCCTTCATATCATTGGAAGTGGTCTGCATTATTCCCATGAACATGAGGTGCAGATGTGTATACACTGCTCAGTTTTGTTACCTGATTTACAGAGTCAGCATGTTCTTATCTGCATGGTGGCACTGGATAGTAAGACTGTTCTTTTCCATGTGTCATATTCCAGGACATATGCCTTGCCACAACTGTCATAGCATAAAAACTCCTTAGTAAAGAAAAGAGGATCAACAATAAGAAAAAATAACCAGGAGAAAAAAACATTACTGAAAATTATCCAGAAAATCCAAGTTGTAGGAAAATATAGCTTGAACTTTACTGTCAAACTCCTTGGGAAGAGTGATCAGCAGAATCTGTCTGATGCTGAGTGAGCCACATGGTATTTCCTATAAGATAAAGCTTTCAGCAGATAAACATAATTTCAGCATGGACAAAATTTTGTAAGCATGTATTTTTAGCAGATCTGGACCTTGTGTGAAAGGATGTCGATTAAATGATGATTTTGACATAATTTGGAATGATGTGTTTTGGAGCATGGAATGGCTTAAAAGGGCTTCCATAAATCTCTTTAAAAAGAATATGAATCCAAAACATGCACAGTGTTACTCTGTGGTTTCTTCTTTTTGAGAAATACCTCTCAGAAGATCATCAAATATGTATATTATTGTCAGGTCACTCAAAGCTTATTTAAACTTTAGAAACCTTGTTCCTAATCCAGTTCCCTCTGCTTTTTTTTTTTTTTTTCTCGNGTTTCTTCTTTTTGAGAAATACCTCTCAGAAGATCATCAAATATGTATATTATTGTCAGGTCACTCAAAGCTTATTTAAACTTTAGAAACCTTGTTCCTAATCCAGTTCCCTCTGCTTTTTTTTTTTTTTTTCCTGCTGTTGAACAGAGTGATGGCAGACGTTCAGAGAGACAAAACTAGGGAACACAGAGTGTGAGAAAAAGAAGGTATTTGCAAGGTCCAGGAGTGACTGTGTGCTTTGTGTGTGTGAGAACTAATGGAGCTGTCACTCAGCCGACATCCCATCAGCCAGGTGTGTGCTGTGATACAAGGGTGCCTTGAACACATCTGGCAGCTCAAATTGTGGTGCTTGCCTTGTCAAATCTGTATCTGTATGAGGTGGAAGCATGGGCACTTCAGCTCCCTGTGGGAAAGGGTGAAGGGCTGCTGAATAAATCTCTGGGCAGCTCCAGGCAGTCGGCACCAGCATGGTCAAGGATTAACTCTGAAAGTAATCACATTTCAGAATCTTCCTAAACATTTTATCAGATTCAGGATATAGCCAGAACCCTGGTTAAGTGTCAGAGCTTTCAGGTTCACTCTCTCTTTGGATGCTTTCTGAAAGGTTTTGTGGCATGGGAATCCCAGCTGCTGCTTTTCCAACAATAGTAGGGATTGTAATGGTGAAGGGGAAAGGGGACATGAGCTGAGATGGGCTGTGGCTGTCTGTGGTGCCTGTCAGTGTGTTTGTGGAATGAAAATAATGAGGAACACCCAGAAGAGAGGGGTGGGTGAGGAATAGCAAAATAAGAAATGGACCAGCTTCTGCTTCCAGTTTTCCATGCAGTTGTGCTGTCAGAGGGGTCTGGCTTGGCATGTTATCTGCATGGTGAGGCAGAAACCCAGCAGTTGCCAGCATGGAGCCTTGAGGCTTTGCTTCTGGCCTGCCTTACTGGGCACAGTGGTGCTGCAGAAGAGGCAGACTTGTCCAACTGAGCCAGGCCCTGGGTGCCAGCTGGCTGACTCCCTCCCATATGAGATATGCTTGAATGTGGGATGTCAGCACAGCATGGATGTGGCTGGAAAAGTGGATAGCAGAGACTTGGGAGAACCTGAAACAGATGAAACTGTGGCATGAGAAAAGCTGAAACAGGACAGTAGATTTGGGAATACAGTCTCTTTTTTTTTTTTTTCCCTTTTCCTTTTTTTCCCCTCTTGCTGGGTTGCAAAGCCTTATCGCAGAGTTGCAGGACAGTTTTGATTGGAAAGGACCATAAAGATCATTTCATTCCACCCACCTGCCATAGGGAGGGACATCTTCCACTAGACCAGGTTGCTACAAAACCCCTCCAAACTGGACTTGAACACTGCCAGGGATGGGGCAGCCACAACTTCTCTGGGAAACCTGTACCAGGGCCTCACCACTCTCACAAGGAGGAATTTCTTCCTCATATGCCATCCAACCCTACTCTGTCACTGTGAAGCCATTCCCTCTTGGTGTGTCACTCCATCATTTGTCCCAAATCCCTCTCCAGTTCTCCTGGAGCCCCTTTAGGCTCTGGAAGGGGCTCTAAGGTTGCCCTGAATCCTTCTTCTCTCCAGGTGAACAACCCCAGCTCTCCCAGCCTGGCTCCAGAGCAGAGGGGCTCCAGCTCTCAGAGCATCTCTGTGGCCTCCTGTGGTCTTGCTTCAATAGGTCCCCTCTCTTCTGAGGATCCTGTATGTGAATGCAGTATGTGCTCCCAAAATTCATCTTGTCATTTGAGTCAGAAATTAATTTTAAAAGGACTGGTTTTAGAACTATTCAAAAATTTTTCTGATTAATAGAAAGGGGAGAATTGTAGGCAAAAAACATCCAAGTATTCTTTTATCTGTAATATTCTCTGTATTATTATCTCTTAATCACAGTGTGAATAAGTCACGTCATTGAACCACAGTTCTACCTTGCACATAATTTTTATAGAAATTCTTAATTGTTCTAGAATGTAAACTGGGCTCCAATATATTATCAGCATATAATGTGATGTGAGAAATAAGTTGATCAAAAATATCCCTTCTGTCTAAAGCAGCAGTTCAGTTGAATGAGAACATTGCATACAAACACTTCTCACGCTGATATTTTCTGTGGTCTGTTGTGGTCTGTTATTAGGTTGTTTTGAGACTGAAAGAATTCATTTTCTTTAGTTGTGATGATTGTGAAAATCATTATCTTTAAAGCATTTTGCTCTTTCATTTAATGAAAATCAGAGTTGTTTTTTTTTCTCCAAGACAAAGCACACTTTCGTAATTTAATTTCTATCAGGACATAATTTTTATTTTTCACAATCTTTGCTCATTAGGGTTTAAATAAAAGGACTTTTTGAGCTAGAGATTCAAGGTCTGGATCAGCAGCAAGATGTCAGCTCCTGCTCCATGGTTGAAAACTGACTTTCATAAGAATTTGTTTAGGCTGTGTGTGAAACCCACTTCTCCTGGCTGTGAATCTGCTGGCTGAGCTAAAACCAGTCCTGAGGCACCTGTAGCTGGCTCTGGGGCCTCATGGGCAGTGACTTGACAATAGTTACAATAATTCTCAAAAAAAAAAGACATAAATGCAATTGCTGTGAAGGCTTCCTTTTTATTCTCATGGAGCATGGGAATGTATCGTTTTAGACTGGGGCTTGTGCCAATACAAGAAACTGTATCAAGATTTGTCATGGCCAAGGAAATAAATTCAAATTACCATGTAGGAAAGCTAAACAAAAATCCTATATTTGAAGAGAATTTATGATCTTCCCACAGCTGAATTTTAACAGAAATGAAATACAGTTTTTGTTTGAGCCAGCAAAGCAAAGCAACATGGCACCACATTTCTCCATTTATTTTCTATACTGATCTACGTGAAAACTGCTGATTTCTGTATTTGTTCCAAGCAGGGATGTGCCACAGTTGCCTTAAATTTTCTTGCAAACAACGAATTGTTGCTGATGGCACTGCTGGTACTTCTACAGCTATTATCATATATTTAGACAAGCTCATTATCAGCATTATGAATGTTAACACTCCATAAGAGCTATCAGCCTATCCAGGGAACAAAGGGAAATAGGCAAGCACACAGAAGTTATTTTTATGGAGGGTAGTTTTAAAAAGCATTCATGCATATTGCACTGTTTGCATGCAGGTCCTGAGCCAGTGGGATGGAGCCACATGCTGGAGTGTGTTTGCCTGTATGGAATTATTGCATATAAGAAAAAAGTAACCTATTGAAGGAAATGGTTCATTTCAGTATCTTCTCTCTGATTAATTCTTGCTATTGAGTTCTATCCATACTTTTTAAGTGTCTTTAAGTTCATCACGTAGGGTAAAACTTCTGTCTTAAAACAGTTCTCAGTCAGTTGTCACTGAGAAGTGGATGAGCAGTGCAAGAGAAGGTTTTGCTGTTCAGCAGCAGCAGAGCTACATCTGCTGCAAGACTTTCACACAGCTCATGTGTGAGGAGAGCTGCAGCTGGAGACTAGATGGAAAAGGCTTGAAGTTAGGGATTTCCACCTTCATAGGGAAATATCCATGTGAGCAGCAGTCACTGAGCCTGAACTACAAAAACCATGACTGGGTTGTGAGGTCAAACATTCAACTAGGGTGTGAGAAGGAGGGATCTATCCACATGAGAAACTTTGGGCGTTTGGGGAGGCATTTATGTAAATGTGTCCTGGTTTGAACTTTTTCCCTGTGTGTAAATGTGCCTCCTTTTCCTTAGGTACACCTGAGCAATTGGGTTGTACATTGGGCATCCCTCTGGGTTCTTCAGCAATTTTGAATTTTGTAAGAAACATTGTTAGGAGACACCTAGCCCCAGATATCTGAAGCTAGGGTCCTGGTAACATTTTTTCAGGTCCCTGCTTCAGTGTGGAGAGGAAAAAAATGTAAATGGATTCCTCCTTCTGCCTTTATGGCACTTCTTTTGCTCCCTCTCTGCTTTGCTATTACTGCATAAACCAGATATCATAACCTGAGCAGCCGACATGACTGAGGTATTCAGCCTTTGGTGGGGGCTGGCAGCAACTGGGAGCATCTAAAGCTGAGCACAAAGCCCTACACATTCCATTGCATTTCCCAGATAGCACACATAGAAGCTCATTGCTCCAAAGGGTTTTGAGACTATCCTGCCCAGGTAGCCTTGTGCTACCTGGCATAAACCCAATTCTGATGGTCAGTGTTGTCTCTATGCCAGCCCATGTCCTGGAGTTGGAGAGGACTGAGCCAGTATCCTCTCCGGGTTGGGTAACTTGGCTTCTCTCTTGGTTGTGACTGGCCTTGGAGTTAATGAGGTGTGGTGACAGTGCTGCTGGCTCGAGTCCAAGCTCATGGTCTCCAAAGGAAGTGTAGATAGGTACAGCAAGGCTGGTACAGGTTACAGCTGTGCAGAAAGAGCCCTGCTTCTGGCACCCTGAGCTGAACTGCCTCAGTAAGGGCTTCCTAGTGCTGGACTGGGTTCTTGGCAGTGCTGAGCAATCCAGTCCCTGGCCCAGTGGTGCTGGGCCTCTCTTACAATGCTTACACATGCTTGGAAACCTCCTTGCTAAGTGACAACAAAGGTGCAAGGAACTGTAACTCCAGTTTGACACTTAATGGAAAAACTTAACTTAGAAAGGAGTTTTCCAAACCCTGCAGAACTTGTAGACCTATTTGTTCACTTGTTCACGTCTGCTTTGGGCCCCTTGCTTTATTTAACTTGGGGGCAACTGCAGAATTCAATTAAGCAAGACACCACCATAGGAATTCATTCAGTGTTGCCTCTTGATCTTTGAAAATCCTGGCAGGCAAGTAAGATTTCTAGACTGGTGAAATCTGCAGGGAACATTTTAAAAATCTCATATGAGAGGGAATGGCTGCAAATTTCAGGGAGCAAAATGGTCAGAATAAATATGCAGCTCTATAAATGCTTCCTTGAGGGCAATTTCATACTGCTGTAATTTCAGTTTTGCTTGGAATATTTCTGGAATAGCTTTCAACATCAAAAGCGTCCAAAAACAGAGTTACCTCTTTCAATGGAAGCCTCCACCCCTCAAAAGGAGTCTGAGCCTTCAGTAATTTGATTCCAAATAAGCATGAAATTATAGATTTAAATATAAAACTCTTTCACAAAAGCCCTCTTTTCCCTGAGCAGGCTGCAGATCTGGGCTTTAGCATCCATGGCTCAGTGACTATGGGATGTGACTATGAGATAACCCCAGAGCTTTAAGCAGAACTGGGTTCTTAAATTATTTCTGTCCAAGCTGGGACAGGTTTATCTGAGAAAATTAAGCGGTATCTCATGTACCGCAGAAAAGCATTGTCTGAAAACAGTGACAAAATCTTCATTGAAGATATTTGTTTCTTCTCTGATACAGAAACAGGAGCATCTTCATTTGACAAAATGTAAGAGGTACCTGTGTAACAAGACGCAGAGTCAATGCTGTGTCATCAGGCTTCAACTGTCATACACCCTACCTGAAATGTGGGAAAAAATTTCCCACAACAAAAGTTGCACTCAGAGGTGTCCCTGGGTTTGGCTGTGGGCTTGCATTACAGCTTTTGCTCAGTCTGCAATAGAGGATTACAGGCAGCAGCATGGGAAACATGAAAATGCTGCCAAAGAAGCATGTGAATCTTGGCCAGACTGCTCTCTGCTCCATCTGTCCTGGATCTCACCCTGGACTGGCTTCACAGGTGGCAATGGGCTCTGACAGTAAACAGGGTCACAGCTTATGGTAGTGACATGGAGCTTGGTTTGGGGGGTGGGAGGCAAGTTCATTGCATTAAGGTGTTCTAATATTCAATCTAAGGGGAATACAGTAGTGGAAATTTATCCCAGCATCTTCTGCCCCAAGTAGATTCCTCTGTCCTAAACTTCTCTGCCATAGCTCTGATTTTGTGCTTATCATTTCAGGGGCTTGCTGTCAAGGTCAACCACTTGGAAGAATGCCTGTGGTATTGGAGCTACAGGATGGGTGTGTAAGAGCAGTCATTTAATTTCCAACATATCCTTCACCCCTGGTTGTCGTGGCAGGAGGTTTGGGGAGCAGCCTTGACATAGAGCGGGTTCTCTCATGAGACAGGTTGTTCAGAACCAGGTGCAGTAATAGGGGCAGTGGGGGACTCTGGCCTTTACACAAGGTGTAGTGTGGTGTAAGGTGTTGTCCTGAGACAGGCACACAGTTGGAGAGCAATCCTTCTAGCCTTCTGCACTTGCTGGAGCCCTTGATGTTTCATTAAACATTCCAGGTAGTGCTGATGTCCTTTCTAAGCCAACATTGCCTGTTTGCACAGGATGGATTTGTGCCAGGATGTAACTCTTACTGCACACACAAAGGCTGCTGCATTTGCCTGCCCAGTTTGATAGTGAAGCAAGGGCTTGTCAGGTGGTTTTGATTGCCCTGAAGCTGAAAGAAGCTATTGTAAATGAATTCCAAATTTATTCTGTTACACAAAAACTTATCAAGCTAGAGAGAAGTGTGTGACCCTGTATTTGCTTAATAGACAGCAAAACCAGCCTCCCTGAAATCTCTTCTTTCCTCCCTCATTCTCACCTTTACCCAGGAAATCCCCCAGTAATATGCAACTTGGTTTCATTGTTGAACTGTAAACAATCGATGTTTTTCCTCAGAAATTATGGGTGTAAATCAACTGAACATGGCACTAAGGCTGCATGACAGTTCCATTGATGTATTTCTCTGAATTAGTCTAAACCTTGATTAGTTTTACAACACTAAATAGCAAATTAAGTATAATAAGTTTACTTTGACTGATTTCATTTACAGATGTTAAGGGACTGAAAAGAATCAATAGGTAGAATATACTCCCGGGTCAAAAAAAAGCCATTTGACTCATTTGTTCTGGGCTTTCTCTCAAAGCCTGTGCTACACCTTCTGTGTTTAGATGAGGAGATGATGGTGTTCTTTCTCCTCTCTGCCCTCTGCTCAGTAGCTGAAATAAATATGTCTTTGTAAGCATTATGGTGGAGTTGCACGTATTGCAGCCTGGCTCCATATGGACAAAGAATGGGAACAGACAGGGTATTTAATAAGTGAAAGACAGCCAAGCAATCTAGGACTTGGATTCTTTGCAGAAGACAACTAGGTCTTCTTTTCTGTACCTTCCCTCTACATGTGAAAAAAAAAAAAAAAATCATATTTTGTTAAATGAAGTTGTGGTTAGGTTTATNTAATAAGTGAAAGACAGCCAAGCAATCTAGGACTTGGATTCTTTGCAGAAGACAACTAGGTCTTCTTTTCTGTACCTTCCCTCTACATGTGAAAAAAAAAAAAAGATCCTCTTTTGATCAATGAAGTTGTCGTTTAGTTTATAAACCTGGAGGGAATTCCACCACTGATTGAAGTGTTTACAGCCTAATTGCTGGAAAAAATTGAAGGAGCAGCTCAGATGTGGATGGGACAGGGTGCTTCTACTTTAATGTGATTAAGTAATTTTTAATAGATGGATCCAGCAGCCCCCAGTAGTTCAAGGAGCAGGGAAGGACAATTTCAGCACTGAAGCATACTGAAGGCTGGCTATTCTGTACAGATACTGAGCAATCAGAATTTGCTACTGACAATAAACCACAGAATTTTCGTTGTTTTCATTTCTTCCTTTCACCAAGGGACATTCACATTATTTAATGTATTTCTAAGTAATCTGCTATTGAAGTTCATGTCTTTATGCTTCTTGTTATTGTTGATTGACCTTGAAGTGGGGCTTTGAGGAAGGCATCTGAAGTGAGATGGAGGTGCTAGAGGGGAAAATGGGTATAGGGAGACAAAGGGTTAGATGAGGGTTAGATGATTTTTTAGAGCTGGAGGTATGCTTTGGAAGGAGGATGAGCCTTAGGCCACCCAGCAAATGGGATGGTGTCCTCAGCTGAGACACAGGACAACGAGTCTCCAGAACTATCATCTCCAAAATGTGCTGTGGTAAGGTTCCTACCCGTGCTTGAACCTCCAGGAGAGATGAAGACAAGCACACAGGTTAGTGCATCCATAGCAAGTGCTGCTGAAGGACCCTCTTCTGCAAAATGGGTGCTGGTGTTCAGGAGGTGACATGCTGCAAAACTGCCCTGTCTTGAGAGGGAGGAATAGCAGGAGGGAATGATTCAGACACTGAATGACGGAAACACCAGGAGGGGATGTTCTCAGTGGCCTTCCAAAATACCTCTTGTCATCATACTAAATAATGATATGTTTTTATGCAGTGATAAACACTGCTCCTCTGAATGCTGTACTTGCTTCACTGATTTATTTGTTACAAGTCATATCAATGACCAGTCTTTCATAATTAAGTTGACTTGTTCTTCAGTGCCCTTGGCAAGTGTTACTCAAAATAATACAGCTTAAAATAGCATATCTCAGTTTCCAGGGCTGAAATTCAACCTCTAATGCTTTCCCAGTGAGTCTTTTCCAGAAGCAATAGTGACTGGAGGTAAAGTGCTTTGGGAAGAAATGGCAGTGAATTGGTTAGGAATAGCTGTACATTTCTGTAGGGTCCCAGGGCATAGCTATGCAACAAGTTTTGTTTCTTCTGTTTCCAGAAAAAATTGCAGCAGATTGTTGGAGATAAAATAATGACAAGGTAGTAAAATCCCAGCAAAGTAATTGGTGAGGGATAGCTTGTCATTAACAAATAATGTTGTAGCATATAGCTACAAACCTCTTTGTGTTCAGCTGGGAGAAATAAAAAGAACAGCACAGAAAGTAAAAGAGATCATTAATTGAGAGAGGAAAACAAAAGTGTTCACAAACACTGCAGGAGAAGGAAAGACTAGAAAGCTAAGGAAAGGAAAATAGTCAGATGAGGAATCTACAGAAGAAGTTTTACATTGTGTTAGATCAGTCACAGATCTTTTCAAGTCTCCTGAAGGAAGCACAATCCCACAGCAAAACAAATATGAACAAACTGACACCCCTCTGAAGAGAAAAGAGATGTTTTCCACTAAGCTGCTGCTCTAGTATCCAAAGGATCTGAACTCAGTTTCTGACCTCCTAAAATTTCTGGGCTCACCTTGGGCAAAGCCTTGAACCCCTTGTGTCTTAGGGTTTAATGACAAATTACTGTGCAGAAAAAGCTATGAGTGAATGGATGGTGAGGGCTGGCTGGGAATTTTTTGGATGTATGTTTGCAGGGTGGGGAGTGGGGCTGTGAGCCTTGGCTTCCCCGAATGAAGGACTCTCTGGCCTGGTAGAACCTGTACATTGTTGCTCTTGATTTTTTTTCCTCTAACAGACCTATTTACTCCACAGTAATCACTCAAGTTACTAATTAGGCATAGGCTGAGTGGATTGGGCTGGTGACAGTGAAGGCAGCAGAGCTCCTCTGAAGGCTTGTTCCCCGTGAGAGAGGGGACCTATGTCCTGCCCTGTGCCGTGTACCCCTCCCTTCTCCCCCAACTATTTCCCTCTGCCTTGCACTTGCCCCAAGCCCCCTTCACCCTGCCATGAGTCAATTCAAAGAAAATTATCTGCTTTTTTTTCCTCTTTTGCCTGATTGCTGTTTTCCATCATGTTAAGGCATCCAGGCAGGGCTTTACTACCAGCTAGAGCCAGTAGAAGGTGGCAGCAGCAATAATCAGGAAGGAGGAGAGATTGTGAAGAAGGGTACATTTTTTTTGGCAGCAGAGCAGATACATCATCTCCTTATGTCTTGAGGAGCCATACTCTGCCAATCACCCAGTTAGATGGTTCTGCCAGGAAGAATGTGGATGAAAGGCAGAGGAATAACATTGGGAGCCAGAGAAAAATAAAATGCTGTCCTGGAAGCAGTCCAGCTCTGTGCTGTGCAGACTTCATGCTCTGCAACCCTGGCATGACCTTCTTGGTGCATGAATAATGAAATGCTTACCATTTTGACAGTCTGTCCCAGATTTGGCTCACCTCAGAGTAGCTAACTAAAAGTCAAGCCTCTAGTGCCAAGGTTGTTCTCTTGGCTCCCTTTAGAGATGGACAAAAGGATCAGGCACACCCAGGCAGTGATTCGTGCAGCTTGGTTGGAGATGGGGTTTGACCCTGTCTGGAGGTGCCAGAGCATGACAGCTGAGTGCTGGAGGAGCTAGGCCATTGCCCTTGTCCAGGGGGAAGGCTCCTCTCATTTAAAGAACTCCTGTGTGCAACTGAGTTCATCATTAATTAGGCTCCCCTGCTTGGATGGAATCTGTTCCAGACATGCTGGTCTTCATTCCTAATCCCTGATGAGGGCTGCAGTGCTTCCCCTGCTACCAGAGAGGACCAGGGTTCCTGCCCCAGGCACTGAATTGTTCAGAAATTCATCATCCCTCTTGGCAGAGACAAGCAGTCCTCCTGCACGGATGTATCACACCTTGGGGGAGTGCTGACCGGTAGGCACCACGCCTGGTTTTATTCCAGATGCTCCAAGGAGTGTAAGTATCCTGAGGCACCTGTGTCACCAATTCCAGCCATATGTAGACATCTCGGCAATCCATAGGGCACAAACCACTACCCTTGGCATCTGTGCTGAGGCTGGGGAGGCACCTGTGTCCCTCTTTGGAGGAACATTTCTGTCACGGTTCAGTTTGATGGAATGGATTGCCTCTCCTTTCTTGTGTGTTTTGGGTGTGTGCAGGAAGGTGTTCTCCATTCTGTGGGGCAGGGCTTTTTCTGAAAGTGTTGGTCTTATCCTTCTTATCCTTCCTCATGTGTCCCCAAAAGGGAGGATGCTGTGAGGCTGGAGGTGTCCTGCTGGGAAGAGCAAGAAGTGTGTGGGGCCTCAGCTCCAGCAGAGAAAATTTTCCTCCACTGGGGGCCAGTAATGGCCTTGGCAAGGACAAGTGCTGGAGTTGAACGGGTTGTGTTTGGTCAGCAAAAGATTAAAATTTAGGTTATAAGTTTTTCTTCCATAACTTTTGAAATTGCAAATGTACTTTGCTGTGATGATTATTTTAAGATAGCCTCACTGCTCCAGGGATCTCCTAATTATCTGAGTATATTTTATCCCAATCCATCCCCAGGATGGCTGATGCAAAGGTTCACAACAGAAGAGATGAGAATGTAAATGGAAAGTTGAAATATCCATATGAGAAATCCAGATGCCATTTTGTTCTCAAAAGTATTTGAGGTTGTTTATTTATTCTGTCATGTGAACAAAAACCTGATCTGCTATAGGACTGAGTCCTACAATATAACACATTACCGGAATTCTCCAAAAGCTTAGTGTTGGTAACACACAAATAAGTTACTCTGAGTGGGAGGTATTGCCAAATGGAATGGGGAAATAAAAAGGTGATAGGGAGGGTGTTGGATGGGAAGAATATGGATAAAATCAGAAACTTGAAAGCAAACCAACCCAAACCTTTGGATACAGGAAAATATGTTTCTGAGATACCCTACAGGGCCATGATTTGAAGGCATATCCATTTGAATACTAGTTAGGTTTGTTCTAACTTTTATTTTGGTGGTGAATATGCTGATAAAATGTTTTAGAGTTTGAATCATATTTAAAATTTAATTGTGTAGAAGACTTAGAGCACGAATGATAAATAATCCTAGTCAGTGTGAGGTTCCTCATTATCAAGGCTGCAAAGTATTTAGAAAGCAAGTCTTTCATTTTCAGATTATTTCCCTGAAAACCAAGGAGTGAACCTGGCAGGGCTCATTATAGGAAAACAGAAAATTACCAAAAGGCATTAGTACACTTGATGTGAGTAAATAATTCGGTTTGCATTTTGAGGATATAATATTCTTGATTGAAGTATAGGCAGCTTGAGCTATCTGGGCCTTTCATATGCATATTTTCATGTAACACTCTGTTGTTGCAAATAAACAAGCATGGAGTTCTTTCAATGTATAATAATGTTATTATCAGTTCAGTGATAAGACCAAATGAAAGCTCTTGCCTTCTTTCCTATTGATGCAGCTTGGCAGCCAAAACATCCTCTTTAGGAAACATGAAAATAGTTTTGTGCAAAGGTAGAAGGAGAGATGAAGGTTAAAGGATAAAATGAGCTTCCTGATGTGAGAGGGGCAAGCAAAACACCCAGGTCCGGGTGTCGAGGGGAGGAGAGGAGGGATTCGTTGGCAAGTTGGTAACTGATGATCAAATTCCAGCAGAAGGAGTGATCTCCATGTGCTTGATAAGTGTTGTGCTGCTGCAGAGCCCTTGAAGGATTCAGCTGCAATTTCCTTGCAGGGCAGTACAGAAACCTTGACCTGAGAGGGCAGCCAGTTTCCACTGCTCAACATTGGATTGTTAATATCTGTGATGGAGCTCAGGATCATTAGGACTCAAACTGGGGGCAGCTACCACTGACAACACTCTGCCAGCTTATAAAATCAATCTGATAGGGAATGTTCCCTCACAAGCAGCCAGATATTAAGAAGAAGGTTAACAGATAAAACACCTTTTTTCAGCATGTATGAGATGTTTGTAAGGATGCCAACATCTTTGCTAATCCTCCCACCTCTACTTTTGGCTGTACAACCACTTCCTTGAGCCTCATACTTTTATTCTGGCTAAGACAAAGATCGAAATTTATGGAAAAATCTATCTGTCTCCAGTGCTCAGTGAAAGGAGTAACTTTTTTTGTTTGTTTGTTTGTTTTTGTTGGGGTTTTTTTTGTTTGAGTCTATGGTGAAAATTCTGGAAATGTAATGATCAGGTTGGGTGATGATCAAGTTTGAAATCTTAAGCACTGAAATAAGATCCTGGAAACAGGGAAAAGCAGACTGAGCTGAGAAGCAACAACACTTAAATTAAGCAGATATTGATTTCACTGAGGTGAACATCAAGTTTTATTGATTTGAGAGATAAATATTGACTGAAACATCCTCATATATTCCCTAGCCCTGCACTGTTGTTTTTCCTGTGAAACAGGTTTCCTTCTTTTCCTTTGTCCCTTCCCAGAAAATAATATCTTACCTCAGCTGCTCTAAACTTCTGCTGTTTTTGCAAAGCCAGCATTGTTTTCCAGCTCACTGTTGTAAACATCAGAGACAGGAAAAATTGCTGTGACTTTATAAATCAATAAAACTCCATGCCCAAACAGCTATTAACAAACTAAAGAGGTGCTTGGAAATCCAAAGAGCCTCTTATAAATTAATAACAAAAGGCTGTGGAGCACAGTCAGGTTCTTGGCTCCTCTTACAGAGAAAATCTTTCACAAAAAATGTGAAATTACACTTTGAGAAAGCGATGATTTTTGATTATTTTTCTTAATGCTGTCTAAAATATTTCATTGAAATGATTCATTATTACCTTCATGTACGTAACAGTTTACAAGGACACAGAAACTTTGCAAGTAGTAAAGAAATCAGTATTTGGAATGAAGGATGAAAATACACAGTATGGGACAGATAAAATAATGAAACAATTAGTTTTGGCATAAATGGGTGGATATACCTCTGTTTTAACGTGGTGGAAATTCAAACTTTTCAAACATGAGGCATCAGCTGCATGATTGCAGCACGCTTGTCTGGGCAAGTACAGGCTCTAGGTGAGGAAAGAGGACTTTTCCTATGGATCTTGCATGTAATCTAGGTTGAAATAGTTTGAAATGAACAGTTTTATGAGATAGTTTTCAGGATTTTATAGTGATTAAGGTTCTGCATGCTGCATATGGCAGGCTGCCTAGGAAGGCAAATTAGTGAGGATCATACAGTAACACAAAAAGGAGGAGGAGAGAAATGGCTACAAATTCTGTCTAGGCAAGTTCTTGCCTTCAGAAGTGTTAAATAATTTTGTTTCCCACTGAAAACACCTTTACACTGGATTTTAAGCAATCATTAAATGTGGAGTCAGTAAGCTTCCACTGACTTTCATTCTGTGGATCAGGTGAAAGTTATTCTGTTACCCAGTTACTCTTATCCTTGGGTGTCTGAAACTGTCAGGTTGGGCAGCTAAGGAGAAACCTAAGTGGAATTTAGGTCTGCATTACAATAACTTAGAGCAATTTCACAGTGACTCGGTTATGAAATTGCTTATTGACTTATTTCACTATAAGAAAGTAAAGAGAAATAGTCCAGGTGGAAAGGAATGGTTCATAGCAAACTCCCTCAGCTGGAGCTTTATCACTGGAAGAGTGATTTTGGGTTCATTGGCTCTTTGAGCTTGAAGAACAAATTTTGAGCATAAAGTTCAGAACAATAGAACAATTCAAATATTGAGTAAAAATGTTTGCTACCAAGAGAAATCAAAGAGTGGGTTTGGAAAAAGCATGAAGTGGAATGCCTCAGTGGAGTGCCAGAAGCTCAGTCCATCAGGCAATAGGGAATAGGTGAGTTTTTAATGGCTAAGCAGCCATCTGTATAAACTGTTTGTTTTTCAAAAACCTGTTTGGGAAGAGAAATTGTGACAGAAGTAGACAGTCAGTTTTCAAATTTTGTATCAGATTTCCTTCACAGTTTTCTCATCAGAAACCCCCCAATTACCAATTGCTGTCACTATAGTCATTAGTCATCCCTTCTCAGAAAGCCCCACAACAGCTTTTCTTTTAATGTCATTTTGACAGAAGTGTTTTCTTTGTGTGTGTGAAAAATCTGCCTTGCTGTATTTTTCCAGAGAACATCCAGTGTGGTTCCCATGTTCCCCACTGGCAGTTTTGCTGTGATGATGCCTGGCTGTATGTGTTCTTGTGGAAAAAGTTTTTCAGAAAATGCTATTCAAACAATGGGAAGGAATCCCTGTAAAACTCACTGACATTTCCTGTGCTGCTTTTCTGTTTGATTGGCATATTGAATGTCCCCAGGAGTCATAGCATTATCCATGTAAAGAGAAAAGAGAAGTGACCTAACAAACCAGGACATGGGGAATGATTCAGGCTGGCACAAATGTAGTAAAAAGAGCTACAGTTTTAGAAGAATTATGACATCCTAAAATTGCTAAATTCCTGAAACAAACAAGCACCCTTGAACATGGTCACCGTATCATGAGCTGTGAGTCACTCACATCACCTTCTCCTTAAAATTCCTTCACCCAAAGAGAGATGGGATGACTTCTGTGTGTCCAGCAGGACTGAACCAACACTTCTCTTATCACCAGATACTTCTAATATATTTTTCCCTTAGAATCCATAAAAATAGCACTGAGAAAAAAAATGTTATTCTTCTCAAAATGTCTAAATTCTCAAAGAATTTGGATCATCTTCTCAACTTCTAAAAAAATTGGGGATTTTCTCTCTCTCCTCTCAACCTTCACTTAAAATTCCACTTTCTGACAAACAAATGCACATGGCAGTGCCAGGCTGCTTCAGCTTCTGTGCCCAGACCAAAGCAGGCTGAAAATCATTGCCAATGACAAGTGGCAGATATTTTTCTTTCTGCTACTGAAAGATGTGAGGCGGTGGCTTGAGGCCCTTAATGCATGTAGGGTTTCTCTCTGTACAGAAATTTGTGTGCAACTGCCTTGGGATGAGGGACACTGGAGCAAACAATCATCACCCTTCTTTCCTTCTCCTGACTTTGTCTTTACTGGGTGTTTTTAATATTCTCAAGACCTCTACTTTCTGTGGAGATATACATGGTGTTTCACCCAAGGTGGCCTTGCAGTCATCTGGAGAAAAGACTGGAGGAACAGAGTGCAGGTTTTGGTGATCCCAAAAATCATAGGATTAATCTTCATTTATGATGGCAGTGTAGGTCTAGTGTTCAGAAAACACAAGTGCTCCCAGCAAGTTTATATCATAGCTGTTTCTTTTACTGGTCTCGTTCTTCAGCTCTCTAAAACTTCCTTGTTTTAAGAGAGACATGGCTCTTCCCACAGCTTCATCTCTAGGAAAAGGAGCTAACATGGACAAAACCAAAAAATGTTATGGTGGGACATGTGACTAAATAAATTAACAGCCCAGGGAAACACATGTATCCACAATGAGATGTGAATAGAGATAATCTCAAGGAAAGACAGAATATTATGATTAAACTATTGTTAAGAATATGGCAAGTTGCTCAACAAATCAATAGACATCTGTAAGTCATTAACTAGCAATCAAGTAATTGTTTTATAGCAGAAGGCAAATTGAATTGTTTTCTTTGCAACATAACAAAATCTAGAAGATTAAATACTTTTAATTGAGGTTTTAAAACTACAAATGTAGCCCTGGTTCTGCCCATTGCCTTGGGATCTTGATTCTGCCTTTTTTTCATTAACTGCTGGGTTGTGTGTCAGGTGCAATTTTGACTTTGTTTTGATGTAGGATGCCACAGATGCTTTGAATAAACAGTCATAAGTAGAACATGGAAGGAATGGAAGGACTCATTCATAACTTGGTATCACAAAGGAATACTTCATGGTATACTAACTGTGTTAGTAAGTCAAATGAGATTTGACTCATGAAATTGCTGCGTAAATCCATAGAGAAAATTCAAATCAAACCTAAGTTTGAAATATCACTTTTATTTTTCACTTCCTCCTGTTATTACTCAAAATTTCATACCATCCTGAGACCAGAAAAACAAACTCAGAAAGAAAGAAGTTATTCCCTCATTCTGGTTCTCCAGAGCAATAGGAATCTTTCAAAAAAATCCTGTTCCTATGAGAATTTGAATACAATTTGCAGCGCTAAAAAGAGTGAGGTATTTTGAAAAAGGATTCAGCAAACATTAGACAAACAGCCTTTCATTAGCAGCTCTCATGATTGATATCTGCAGAGCTATTCAGCAGTACAGATGTAATAATACTTATTTCAGGAAACGTGTCTGTTTGTAATTATTCTGGCTCCTTAGGAGATCCCAACAAATGCTGCAAGTTCAGATATTATTGGAGGGAAAGGAAAGGACCTTGGAGCCGCACAGGATGCTGTAAATTCAAGCACGTTTTAATAACATTTGCATAAAAAACACCCACAGCCAAAATCAGTGCAAACAGTTATCTACCTGCATTGCAAGTTAATTGTTTTATATGAGGAGCAGGTCCTATAATGATTTCTTTTTTTGGTAATTATTTGAACCAGTCATGTTTGCAAACTAGTTTTGCTAGTGGTTTTATTGACTGTTCTTTCAGAATTTCTCCCTTGGCAAGTTTCTTGTTGTTTCTTGTGTGTTTCTTTATTAAAACCAGTGAATGAACTTGAGGGAGGAGGATATGGCTTTGCACCGAGTTTTCTGGAGTTGACAGCAGCCTGGGAACTTGGTTTACTGAGCACTTGTATATGTGGTGTCCCTGGAGAGCTCCATCACAATGGCTGTGCACAGGTTGCTCAGCAGTTCCAGCTTTTCCAAGAGTACACAGAAGACAGAGTTGTAGTTTTCTGCCTTGTATCACACAGCTCCTGCTGTTACAGACAATAAAAAGAGATAAGAAGATTGTTGTGAAATTTGTCTAGAAAAAGTGGCTGAGCTCTATCTTCTCTGTGCTCTTTTGCTGACAAATTTTTGTGAGATCTGTCTTGAAATGAGGATTGGTCTGCATACACACTTGAATCTTAACATAATGTTAGATATTTTACTATAGAAATTGTATTTTGGAGCTACCAAGTCGTCAACACACAGTGGTCTCTCACATTGTAGGAGTTTTCAGCTGAAACTCTCCGGAAGAACAAACTCTCTTTGAAGATAATGGCTCTTTTTTATCACTGCAAGTCCCATACAGCTGAACATTAGTTGCCTAGATAAGACCACAGAGCTCACAGGTCTGTTCTTACAAATGGAAGAACTGAAGAACAATCTCATATCTCATTCTTTGAGCCTAAAAGAAAGATAGTAAACTGAAAGCTCTGGTATCACACTTATTATTTTTTTAATGTTCTAAACCAGTATTTCTCTCTTCCCTATGTCTTCTTCCAAAGGAAATGCTCTCTGAGATGCTGCCATGCCAATCATTGCCACAAGATGATTGTGTCTGTCCAAGGTTATTTCTGGTACTTAAAGACAGCCTTGGAAATCCAAATTAAATGAGTTAATGTAAAGTCATGCACTAAACAGTGCCTGTGGTGCAAATGTAAATCTGACACTGCAGTCTTTCTGTTGCTTTTGGAATACTGACATGAAAAACCTAAACATTAAAAAAGTTGTGTCTAAGGTGCAAGAAATTTGTAACATTAATAAACCCTAGAAAAAAGAGGAAATGCTCTCTTTGGAACAGTGAAACCTCTATGTTATCTGAGGATTATAAATGGACCAGGCTTAGATATCCTTTTAATATATGTGGACTGTTTAGACATAGTTCCTTATTCCACTAATGTTTTCATGGTAGGAATATTTGAGATCTGTTCATTCTTGAATATGTGTGAATCTAGTGTCAGTCAAACCTCCATCAATACAAGAGACAAAATGTTTCAGATATGCAAACACGAATCATTGACAATGTTCAGTCATGTTAAATAGGTCTTTCAAATTTTTTAATGCAGCCTTATTGTTGATTGTTACTAGCTCCATGTAGTATATATTTGCATGAAACTTCTTTTATGAAGAAATTAAAAAAAGATTTTAGAATTTTAGGTGACCTAAAAGTAGGACTTTCTTAATTTGGATTTTCTAAATAGAGGGAACTCATTTGCTTTCTAAGGTAGAATTCCTTGCTGCTGTGATGCCAAGTCAGAGGCATCTGACTAATGTCAGGTTGTACAGTTTCACTAAGAACAGGTTTTGTTATCTGTTGAAAATAAGTAGAACTTACAAGCTTAGTTTATTGATACTTGAATGGAGACTTTGGAATCAGAACCAAAAACTAGTCAAACCACGATTTGCTGAACCTTGTGAGAACTGGTTTTGAATTAGGCCTCCTTTGGGGCTAAGCCTTCAATTTGTTTTATTCTTGGCTCTGTTAGAAGGAAAAGGATTTTCCCTGCTCTTGGAGTGGGTGATTCTGACTGCCTGTTTCCATACTCTAATTCCTGCTAGCAGTACTTCTGTGTGAGTGGGTTGGTTCTGCTGTGCTGCTGCTGAGCCCACTGGCTGCCAGGAGAAGACACTTGCACGGTGCTCTCAGGCCTCCTTATGAGAGCTGCATTTGGGAGGTGAACCTGGAGTACAGAGGAGCTTAAGGAAAGCAGGGTGAAGAGAAGCTGATATTCTGTCAATTGACTTCACAAAAATGACAGAGAATATTACCAGAGAAGAAAGTGAAAAGGTGTCATGTAGGTTTAATGGGAATAACTGTTTACTCTGCGTAATCATAATTTAATGAACAGATCTGGAAAAATGTCCATTTTGTGCACAAGTTGAAGAACTGTGAGCTTTGAAACATCATTTAAAGTTTTCAATTAGTGTGCACAAATTGGAAGCAGATGTTTATTAGTCATAAAATAACACAATAATGGTTCTCTGGTGACACTGAGAAAACTCTTTGAATCTGAGAGAGTAATTTCTCCAACACAAGAGTCAGAAACTGGTGGCTTTCTGGAGGATCCTTTACCTCTCCATTGACAATTTAGGAAGAAAAAATATATGACTTATTAGAGTTAGTTCATTTTTTTGGGAGGTACATTCTGTCACCTCTATGATGCAGGTCCTTAGATACTGTTAAACCACCAAACAGACTTTAAAGTGAATTTTGAGTCCAAGCTTCTTGCATTGGTGTTGGGGTGTCTCTCATGACAGACTTGGATATCCTGTTAACAGCCTGCTCCCTGCTTGGGTGTAGAGTTAAGCAGCCTTACACTTTAGAATTCTTTGCGCTTTTCCTGGGCTCAGTTTCAAGCTTTTATGGCTCTTTGCTTTCAACTTCTGTTTCCCTCATTTCTTGATGACTGAGTTGTGCCACATCATTAACTGTAAGATGTATGGCTGTAAATGTTCGAAGAATGATAGATTTTATTATGCTGCCGCCACAGCCATGTTGAGGAGGCCGTCTTTAATATATTATTGATGCTCTAAACCATTATTTTTAATAGCATTGTGCACTGGGAGAATGCTGCCACTGGAATGGAAGCATAGATGAAGATGAGTTCTGGAGCAATAATCCAGTAGGAAGTCAGTCTCTCTGAAGCCTCTCTGGTTGAGCATATGCACTCTTTTACTTTAAGCCATTAATTATGGAGGAAGGGTTTCCTGCTGGAAGGGCAGGATAATTTGACAACTTCTAATTAATTTGCATATTGGAAGAAGTCACATGAATAGAATTTGACGTGGTAAATATTTGCTGCTTTTTCAGACTTACCTAAATGAATTCCCTGTGTCAATCCAGCGCTGGACATTGTAAGCACATGGACTGCTTTCTTTTAAGGGGTTCACACATGGTTTCTTCCTTTGCCTTGGTTTGTTTTTCTTTTACTTGTCCATAAAACTAAAAAATCTTTCAAATTACAGTCTCTGTAGGCAATTGCAAATCTAGAGTTATGTTATGCCACCAAATATCTAAGCTTTCCTCATAAGAATGAAGAATTTTCTCTTCAGTTTTCAGTTCTCAAAAGTATAAATTTCCAAACATCTTCCTTGCCAGCATGGAGGTTTGAGTGGGTCTCAGCTGTCCACAATGACATCTCAAAACCTATGAGAGGCCCACAGGGGAGGCAGTGAGATAGTGGAAATCTCATGAAAGAGAGGTGTTAAAAAATTTATTTCAGTACCCAAATTAAGACCTCTGTGGTCTTATGTAGCTCAGCAAACTGAAAACATGGTTGAACATAGTTATTCACATGCATGTATTGTAAATACAGTCAAAGAAACTCTGTAGCCTGACATTACCCAGAGGAAACGAATGTGTTTCTCTCTTGTTTTGTGTTTTTAAGGAGAAATTCAGTGCTCTGCCTTGAGCTTTTCCCTTCAGAGATCTGTCCCAAAGGGCTCATAGCTGTCTGAGGTGCTGTGTCTGCACATGAAAGGCAAAGGGAATGGTATATGACAGACTCTGCTGCTTGAGCTAAAAAGAAAAATGCAGCAAATTCCTGCAGTAGGAAAAAAGACAGCAGGATAATTTCAGGCCAGGCTGGAGAGTTTCACGGGCTCAGGTTTGATTGTATCTTCCAGCTGGTAAATTTAAAAGCCTAATGCATTACATGGATTTTAACACGTGTTCTGGTTGGATCCTGGCAAAGGCAACAGGATAACTCACCCTGACATTAATGCTGGGATTTCACCATGTGCATTCCCACACTTTTGCAACACTAATGTCCTGAGATTGTGTGGTGGTTTTACCACAAATTCAGTGATTTTGGAGCAGAGACTCTGAGAGAAGTCACAAACACACCCCAAAAATGAAGAAAACACACAAATATCACAGTTTATTTTGCGCAAACACCAAAACCCGACAAATAAAGTGCAAAACAGACAAACAAATTAAATTTTTCCAGGGCCCGCGTTTGAGGTGAGGACGCTCTGGAGATAGTGCTTGTCTCTTTCTCCCTCTGAGCCCGGCTGAGAGACTCTGGGGTAGTTAGCAGGGAGCACGTGGTCTCAAGATCCCCTTAGCCGTGAGCCTCTGCCCGGTTTTGACTGAGGAAACAACTCAAGAAGATTACAAAAACCGCGCACCCCCTCCCTCCCTCC
>VYZS01069720.1:33150-47422 GCA_013400695.1 Neodrepanis coruscans | reverse complement strand
GCGGGCATGGGGGCGGGCGGCCCCGGAGCAGAAAGCAGTCGCCAGGGCCGCCAGCGCAAGGCAAAGTCGCTGTACCATGGCTTGATCGTTTTTAACTTTCATTTTTTAGCCCCACGACAGATTGCAAAACATCTCCCTGATGCTTAAAAAAGTCATGGACTTTAATAACTGCTCCAAATGGAACAAGAGTGAATTCCTGACAGAACATGATAAAATAAGCAGGTGAATGTCACTGTTAATGTTGCTTTTCTGTCAAATGGGCAAAGCAAAAAGCTGGTGTTAGCACAGGGGTGGTTTGTTCAGCTCAAGTTCAAGACGTGTTTTCTTTAGACTTTTTGCCTTGTGACTGCACTGTCACCCTTCCCAAAGCTTCAGTGTAAAACTGTACTGCCTCCCACCAGTGCTCTGCCCTGGAGCTCCTGTCTGTGCTCCAGGCAGGGACGTGCCAGCTCTGCTCCATGGTACCATCTCACCTTTCTCCTTTAGAATTAATGGCTTGGTCAAGGCTGAGGATCTTTCCTCCTGTGGTACAGATCAAGGACTTTGTACAGAACTCACTCAACTTCCAAAATAGTAAGTGTCTTTTTCTGGTGGTCACAGCAGCTGAAGGGCTAATATTACCATTATAAGTCTCACCATTTACCTGTAAATCTGCTGTGATCCCCTAGGCTCTGTTCAGTTCTTAATAGTATTTACACTATATATTGTACTATATGTTTAAATTTCTTTTTCCTTTTCCTTCAGGGAAAAAAAAAACCAACCCACAAAAATATTTTATAGATTTTTATATATAAAATACAGAGTTCTAAATCATGATGCTACTCTTTATTTCTTTTTCCATCTTTGTCAATAGGCACCATGTTTGTAACTTTTATTTTCTTTATTTCCCATCCTGAAATTCAGTCCCAGCAGCTTTGTTGTTAGATGAGAACTAGTGAAGTTAGTGTGAAGTTCTTGTTGGCTCAAAAGGAACAGAAGAGCCTGGAAATAATAACTGACTCATTGACTGAAGTCCAAAGGCAATTTCAAGAGGTTTCTGATGTTCCTAATTAGCTTGTGTCCTTTAAAAAGCTGCCCCAGGAAGCTAAAATCAAACCCTGTAAAGACAGGAAGGTAGCTGAAAATCTTTGTGAGTCTCCAGTCCTCAAAAAGAAAGCAGCTTTCACTCTGTCAACACTGCAAACCCTGACTCACTCTTCTCCTTTTCTTTGGGCTCCTATAGAAAATTATGAAGTATTAATTATAACGGTTATTCATCAAAAGACTGACTTGTTCCCAAAGCAATGAAATAAAACATCCTTATTGAAACAAGCAAAGCATTTCTTGCTAATTGTTCTACTGGTTTCAATTTAGTGCTTTGTAAAAATTGCATGAGGATATTCCATGTTGTGCCAAACCAAACCTGGAAATGACAAATTGTTTTCATAGAATGGGAATTCTCTCTTATGACAAGGTCTTGTCCTGAGAATCCTTAAAGGAAAGACAAGTCAGAAAGGAAAAGAAAGCACTGAAAGAAAAGCATGGATTGTACTGCATTTATTGTAGGTCTCGGGATTTTTCTCAACATACTGAATCTACTTAATTACGGGGAAATGAAGCTTTGAATTGAATTGCTTTTTCACATGTTGTATGTATTCCTTGCATGAAAGGTATTATGCAAATGTATCTTCAACTTTGGCCTTGGCTCTTGTTTAAAAGTGAAATAATCTTTAATTACGTAAGGATATGTAGAGAGAAAAACTCACTCGTCAGCATGGTATTGGGACCAGTTCTCAAACTGGAACATATGACCGGCTGTAGCAGATTCTCCATGAAAAACTAACTGCATATTACCCAAATACTTGTGGGTAACACTTCTCCTTTCCATGCCTATGAGGTCACGTCACACACCAGCAGCCCCTGCTTGTTGGTGACCCCACAGAAATTATCTCCATGAGTAGGGTGGCAGGGGTGAAACATGAGAGATTATCTAGCAGAAGGTCAAAAAAAAAAATCAAAGAGGGAAATGAATCTTTTCTAATAAACTGCTCCCTGTTGCAGCACTGCAGCTTTCCTGCATTTGTACGGCCCATTGATCTTCTTCCAGAGGAATGACATTTTAATTGCTGTATATTCATTTTCTTTTCCTGTCACTTCTCCAATGGAAGCTGCTGCTGCTTTGCCTGAGGAATTTCAGTCGTCTTTGCCAGAAGAGGCTCTTTGTTTTGTTGTTATAATTCTTTACCTCCCCTCTATCCAATACTGTTTCTCCTGGCATTAGTGGATAAGTGCCTCTGGTGCCTGTCATTAGTTCAGGTGCTGGTTGTGCTTAAGTGAATAAGCTCCAAGGGATCTTAACTGAGCTGCAAAAGAATAGCTCAAATATTTGCATCTGTGTCACAGTTAATCTGGGAATATTAATTTTGTTAAGAAGGAAATGCATGGAAAATGCAACAGCTGCCAGATTTGAAGGGACATGAGTGAAATATCAGGGAAAGGGCAGTATTTTTGATGTTTTTGAAATGATCCATATCTTTAATGAGGGTCTTCCTTCCAATTTTACCTCCTCTCTTACACTGGACAAAGCCAACATGGAATTTTTTATATATGAACTAGAAAGTCATAGGAAAAATCATGTTAGAAAATTTTTTATGATGATGAATTTCACTGAAAGTATCAGACAAATTTTAGGGATTTGAGAGGGTGACATCAGTTCTAAAACTTCTGCTCTACATATTTTTAATTCTGAAATGTCTATTTTTGCTCCATAGTTACCCTCTTTGTGGTTCCCCACCTCTGTCCCCATTATTTTCTCTTTCTGTCCGTGGCATGAAGTGTTACTGTTAACCTTTTCACTTGTAAGCTATGCTAGTACAGAGCTCTGCGTTGAAATTTGTAGTGGAAGTGCAAGACTCAGGCGGGTTTACACTCAGTCTCTTGCCCTGACTACCTGAATCGGTAAGAATCAGCTTGAGATATGTAGATAATATTTACTTTTCCTTTCCTTCAGAGCAGTGTCCTTCCAGGGACTACTGGGGACCTTACTGATGGAAGGTTTGCCTGAGAGGTGGTATGGTCATGAAGCACCTTCCGTGATTCATACCTGGAGTTAGCAATGAATGAAATCTGTTGGTTTTGGGTTTTTTTCCTTTAAAAAGGACATTATTTTGAAAACATATTACTGGCAGTTGAAAAAAACTGCTTCTCCTTTAACATGTGTAAGACAACAAATGGACAGAATATAGCCTAGGAAGCAGCTGCTCCTTTTACTCATTGTCCATCATAGCTTTTGACTTTTTTCCCTTGTATTTCATTGTTTTTCATTTCCTATAAAGATGGGATATATATGCTGTAGTATAGCCTATAGAGCCCTTCCTCAGATTTGTAACACTTAAGAATTATATGAAAAGATACTGAATATCACCTTAGTTGGATTATGTAAAAGATATATTTCAAAGCCAAGTCCTTTGATAATAAGACAATTAATCCCAACTCCTTGGGAAAAGCCTCCTGTTTACATAGCTGTCATTAATCAGGCAGGAAATAATGGGCTGTGAGGAGCTGACTAAAGATATTTTGGAGATGCTTTGTGTACAAATGAAAGGGTTTGCATGATAACACAAAGATAAAGCTAATTTCATAAAGCATCTCACAGTCTGAATAAATAGTTATAAATCAGCTACAGTAGTGAGCAAAGGCAATAACCACACAAAACCTTCTGATCAAACACTGAGAATTTGCTGATTTCTTTATTCGACTTTTAGAATCTTAACATCTGTAATAAATTTGTGGAGTCATAGAAAAATATGTATGGAAATAACTACAGGATATCTAGTCAATGACATGGGACTTGTGATCAAATGATTAAACAAAATTTTAAAATGTAGTAAGAAAACCAAACCTAAAGAGAACAGGGAAGAAGTTGGGACATGTTGGCTGAGGTGCATGACCTTTCAAATCTAGGGAAGAGAGGAGGAAAAGCTACTATCAAGCAAAGCACAAACAACATGCACAGTGTGGTGGCCAAAAAAGAGGAGATAAAAATCAGCAACCAAATCAGTTATTCCTTCTCACCTGTTGCCTTTGAGCAAAGGAAATTGTTTTACTGCTCTTAATGTTAGAAAGTTTATAGGGGTTTTTTTACGCCTTTTTCTTTACATCTTCAGTCTTTTGCAACTCTACTTTTGGCCCTTTTCCAGCTCTTATCCCATCCACCATGGACGTGGAGAGCTGGTCATTCTTGCCCTTATTGCAGCAACCTGTTACTGAACAGAGCTTCTGCAGTATCCTGTCCTCTTGATGCTCTTCAGGCTAAGCTGACCCAGCTCCTCCATTTTTCTGATCTTCCCCTCACTCTGTGCATATATTACATGTGGACATTTCCTTCTGACCAGAAGTAATCCCAGAGCTGTGTATATATGGCAAATATGGACTGCAGAGTTATATCCAGTGACTTTTTTAGCAAACAGTGATACAGATTCATGTCTTCAGCATTTGCTTTTGATGCAGATACAAGGGACAAGTTGACATTGCGGCATTTCCCCAAAGACAAACATACCCACAGCAGCCCCTTCTCCTCCCAGCCTGCAACACAGCTCTGTGTATGGTTTGGATGGTTTCCTGCAGCAGGAAAAGCCATTCATTGCCAGGGGAGTTAGGACAGTGGCCCTGATAACTGCAGTGCTAGCATGGCCTTTTGGAACCTCAGTTGGACATTTCCTTTGTGATATGTAGGACCATTACTCTGAAATATGATGATGCTTTCCTATAAAGTCACCATGCTTCCTGGTCACTGAAGCTTTTCCATGAAGAGGAGTGTCTGAAGGAAAATGGGATTTTTCAGAAGTAGCTGTACGTGTTGTTGTTTCACCTGAGTGATGCAGTTTTACCTTATACAATTTTAATTTCTTTTCTGAGGATGTTAATTGCATCTGGAGTCGCATCCAACAGTGAGTTGTTACATACTCATTAATATTTTGGAACTGCCAATGTTCCTGAGATGCTGCTGGAACCTTTTCAAGAATATCCATCTAATAACAATTTCCTTGGCAGGAAGTGCTTTGAGAAACCTGCCAGGGTCTGTTTAACAGGAAAGATTTAATAACATGGAGCAATTGGTGAGGCAGACAAACTAACAATGTGCATGAATTTGTATTTGCATGCTAAGTATGTGCCAACATTAAAATCCCTCAACAATAAACTTGTTTTTCCACCTCCATAAAGCCAATTATTACCCACATTATGCTGCACTGAAGTCTCTCAGCTCCCAGTCAGTCTTACACTTCACACTGAATGCTTATGTCATTTAAAGATCTGAAAATTTTTGATAATTTTGTGCCCCCAAAACCCCAGGAAATATCTGATAATTTACAAAACTTCTGACCTTATAGTACAGTAACATTGTGAAATACATGAAAATAGTGTCTGATAACTCCAAACAAGAACAGTGTCTCTGTGATCTTAACGAGTAGGAAAATTTCATATCTTCTGGTCCTGACACAGCAACGAATTTTCTTAAAAAAAATCGAGCAAGTTCAATATTGTAGATTCAATTATTTAAACTTGTTTGGCTGTTAAAATGATGGGATTAGGAATGGAGGGAGAACAGCTGGAGCACTGGGAAAATATACTCCTTTAAGCTGTTTGCTGTGAGATTAGAAGAGAGGTCGTGAAACTGGGAAAGGTAAGCATGCAGAGTACTTTCATGCTCCCTTGTAAAACTGATGGCTTCAAAATCTATTAAATCTAGCCATTGTTTCTATCTACGTGTATATGAGATTTTAATTAAGACAAAAAATTTCCTTGTAGTTTTATGGGTCCTTCACAGCAGTTTTAAATCTCTAAGAATGCTCTTGACTTTAAGGGGTTTCTTCCTACTCAGCTATTTACAGAAAAGCAAATGATTCAGCAGCTTATATTCAGGGCAGGAAGGTTCAGCAGAGTTCAGCTATTGGGCACGATGATGTTTTGCAGGGGATGGAAACAACCTTTGTGTCATTTTTGTGGCTCACATTTTCTAGGCACATCTGGACTCCAGCAGGTGTGCTGCTCTTGCTGGTCAGCAGAAACACAGGGCATTGACCCACCTCTTATTCCCAAGCACCACTGAAGCCTTTCCAGGTACCCTGGAATAGAGCAGTCCCTGTACTGTCAGATTTTTGGGAAACCTTTGGCAGGGCTGCCCTTGACAGAGCAATGTGAAGCACCTCTCTGTGTGCCTTATGCCTTGGGATGCAGCTGCTGATGGGCTTTGGGGATTCTCCTGCCACAAACAGGCACAGTCAAGACATGATCCCTTGAGGGCTGACTTGGCCCCTTTACTCTACCATGCTCATATTGGGGATAAAATCCTGCTTTTTGCTTTTGAATATAACATGAAATATTGTGCCTTGTGGTGTCCAAGGCACATCAACCTCCTTCCTTCTGTGCCAGGGCTCCTGGTGGTGTCTGCTCTTGTGTGCAGTGGGAGTACCCTGGCACCTGCTCCAGCTCAAGTGTTGACAGAGCCCATGTTTCTCTGCTGGACACAGCCATGAAGTGGTAAAAGCATCCTCAGTCATGACAGGGAACCCAGCCCCTGCTGCCTGAAATGGGGGCTTTGTTTAAACATTCTGCTCCAGATGGTCCAGCAGGTGATATAATTTCAACCAAGAATGGCAACTGGTATCCAGCTCCTCAGCTGTGTCATTTTGGGACACCCCAGTGATATGCAGGAAGCATCAAGGCTAAGTTTTTAACTGTCTTAACATCCAACTCTCCTCATTTCTATCGTTTTGAGGAGCTCTGTTACAGCTATAAGCACTGACATTATATTTACCTGCTCCCAATTTAAATACTCCTGGGAGGAAGCAGTCCCTGAAACCTATTTTTCCTCTCTATAACTGGATTAAAAGCCTAGGCAAAGCAGCTTCCCTTGGCCTTTTTTTCCCCAGCAGAAGCAAAGCTCAAACCCTAGTGCATTCCCACTGATGATTTTACAGCTTAGAGCAACGTTTTTCATATTTCTCTGTAGTTTTCTCTAGAATACTAACTTTATTTTTTGCCTTCTGCAGGTATTTCTGGTTATGCATTTGAACTCCACAGATCTTGTAACATTCACCCTGTGGAAATGTGTTCATCTCTACTCTTAAGAGTAATGTCTGCTGGAATTCTTGTTGTTCACAAGGTGTTTTCACCTTTTTTGGACTGCCTGTTGAGGTCTCAGTGTTAAAAGAAAAAATACATCCCTACAAAAGAACTTGCAGAGAGATTTTTTGGCAGAAGTTTGCTTGTGTTCAGCTGTGTTATTCAATGCACTTTATTAATTGAAATAAGGAGCTTTGTCCTGACTCTGGTAAATCCAAACTGAACGGGAACTTCTGCATTCAGAACCAGCATGCTTAGTAGTACAGTAATGGCAGAAAATCCTAAAGGATTTATGTATTTTATGGTACTGAATGTGCAACCAAAATCTAATTTGGTCTTCTAAAGCTGTGAATCATCAGAAGATATGAGCAAAGTGGAAGAATATTAAGTTGATGGGTCATATTTGAAACTGAAATAAAGCTGACACATCAGTTCCTCTATATATATCCACCCACCCTCACACATACAAACAAGCTTTAACTGGGAAGAACATCCAGGTCTTTGCTTCTGTTGCCAGAGAAAAGTAGTTTGTAACTAATCCCTGTCTGGGTAAGCACCTGAACCAAAGACCATCCTTGATATCTTTCACACTTGAGCATTTCTACTGCTCTTGTAATTCTCAATGTACATTTCTTCCTTTATCTTTCTACAACAGTAATAATGATATTACATCTTCTATTATACCCTAACAACAAAAATTATCCATATCTGGCTGACTTGGTAAGCTGATTTTCCACTTCTGCTTCAAAGGCTCTTGAAACTCAAAGCCTGCGATGTTTACTCTCCAGCAGGTTTAAGGAGGGTTCATCACGTTTTCAGGTTGTGCAGCCACATTTAACCCTTAGTTTACCCCTCTCACTAAGTTTTAGATACATTAGAAGGGTATTTCTAACATTTATTTGGATAAATGGGCAGATGTTCAGCTGCAGTAAATTTTCATGCTTCTGCTGCAATGAGTGGATTTACCCCGTGTCAGCGTTGAGCTCCAATAATTACCTTACAGTGTTTAAACCCTTGGATACGGTTGCCTGGGGGAAAACTGAATTTCTGTTAGATGGAATGTTAGTGGCAAAAGTTTTCCAAAGAGTATGAATATGAATATGAATATGAGGATGTTTATTTCATAAATTCCTTATGTAAATTACATCTCTCTGCTAAGGGAGCAGATAAAAGGCGGTGTGGTCCTGAAGATAGTGCAGATGGCACATTACAGATAGCAACTATTTGAAATTTTGGGCCAAAAAAATTGCAGGCAGAACATATGCTGAGTTGTGTTCCTGTAAAATTCAAACCTAATAAGAAGGCAAGGAACATAGAACATCTCCAGAATGGTCAGATCAATCATTTATGCCAACTGGGAATGTGCCTGGAAAATGATTCTTCAGGGAGATTGTACAAGCAGAGGTACTGCTGCTGAATGCTGCTTCACATCCCAGCAAAACTGAAACACAGTGGGGAAAGGAAGGAGCAGCCACTGGGCCATGGGATCTGTACTTGACTGGGGTAGGCTGTTGGAAATATAGGACTCCCTTGGACAGAGGAACACATGTATCTTAAGAAGATAGATATAATACCCTCTTTATTAATTGAAGAATTAATAAATCTACAGCATGTAGAGCATCTCCTCAAACTTGTGAATATCTGCAGGGAGATATTTGCTGATGTCCTCTCATGCCCTTACAGCAGCAAGCTGAAAATCAAACCATTTACTCAAACATCAGCCCTTTAAAAATTATAATCTGAAGTGATACAGGTTCATAGGCACTAGAAAGATATTGAGCATACCAAGAATTTCAGAAACAGGCTATACAAAACACTAGGAAATGTAGCACTGATCCACAATAGGAAAGAATGGAAGGATATGCTTACTGCCCAGAAAGAGGCAACTACATCCTGATCTGCATCCCAACAGTGAGGGCAGCAGGGTGAGGGAGGGGACTGTGCCCTCTACTCCACTCAGGTGAGACCCCACCTGCAGAGCTGCCTTCAGCTCTGGGGCCCCCAGCACAGCAAGGACATGGAGCTGTTGGAGCAAGTCCAGAGGAGGCCACAGAGATGCTCCCAGGGTTGCATCCCCTCTGCTCTGGAGACAGGCTGGGAGAGCTCGGGGTGTTCACCTGGAGAAGAGAAGGCTCCAAAGAGACCTTAGGGCCCCTTCCAGTGCCTAAAAGGGCTCCAAGAGATCTGGAGAGGGGCCTTGGACAAATGCCTGCAGGGACAAGACAAAGGAGCAGTGGCTTAAATAAACTGAAAGTTTATTTTCTGGAATCTGTCCTAATGTGTTGTGAGCTGTTGTAAACTATAATAAAGTCATCTTTGTGACCTTTCTTGAATAACCCAAAACAGCCTGAGCTTCCCAGAATTTTCACTGTCATTGGTTTTTTTTTTTTGTTTGTTTTGTTGTTGTTTTTAATCGGGTTTTTTGTTTGTTTTTATGGGATTTGTTGTTGTTTCTAAAGCACACACTGAAAAATGTGCACGGGACTTCATTAATATCTTTTGCAGAAGTAATACACTCTCTTTACCAGTCTGATATTCCCCTGGTTGTATTTTAAACAATATCAGCTCTAGTGTTGTTCTGCAAGGTAATTACTGGTTCACACCTGCCAAGCCTTCTAAGGACTTGTCAGGGTACGGATTCTGGTTTATAGGGTATATGATCTTTCTTTTATTAGGAATCAGTGAAGTTAATCAATTCCTAGTACTCCTTTAAGTGTTGACATTTGTTCTCTCACTTTTCCTCAAGGTTGATTTCTGCTTTGTAAAACTTCCTTTTTGTAGAATTATGGGCCAGATTAATGACAAAAACAACAGTAGGAATGTTAAGATCTTTAGGAGTCTGCATTTTAGTGTGAGGGAGATCAAGAGGAACACATTGATTCTGAGTTAGATGGGGTATTTAATACTGTACATTTGGGAAATTCAGGCAGGAAGGGAGCATGGTAGAATAAGTACAAAAAAGAAAGAATAGAAATAAAAAACAAACATCTCTAAGTTCTCCCTGAGACTGGAGAAGTCCTGTCTGCAACACAGAGGCTGGGAGAGCAGTTATACATGAAGAACATTTGGCTTAAAAAGTAGATGAAATGGCAGTAACAATGGAGGTGAAGGTCAGAGAGCTTAGGTTAACAGGTTTGGGTCTAGCAGCTAAAAAGACATGAGAGGAAATTCCGTTTTTTCCAAGTAATTTGAAAATAACTATCAAGAAGTAGTTATTCTGTTGTCTCAGAGACGATGGAGAACCCAAGAAGTAAATTGCGGTATTAAAGTAAGAAAGAAGAAGGGAAGCAGGTTTAAATGCTTAGTTCTGCATGTCTATTTCAAAGTAGTGTTTGTAAATTAGAAAGTATTCTGCAGAGCTTCGATGGTACAGCTGCATCTATATCCCTTTCTAGACAGGACACTGCTGGTATTTCTGCAAGAGGAGACACAGCAGATGAGTTACAAGTGTGAGATGGGTAAGAAAAAGAGGGTTAGGCAGCATAAACAAAGAGAGTGGTTTGGGTTTGGGAAGCTCTTTTTGCTGTAGACCAGGTTACTGAGCACCACAGGGTCTCTGAGAGGCAGGGAAAGGATGCTGTGGGCTGTGCATCAGAGAAGTGCATCAACTAGAGTGAGGGAGGGAAGGGGACTTTGGCTGGGTGAAAAAAGTGAAGAGGATTATGGCTGTAAAGGTTCTTGAATACTTTCATGCTAGCACTGGAGAAGTTAATGTGCAACAGTCTTTTCCAGTAGAAAGGGACCCATTTACTCACAGGTTGCCAACAGATATGGTCACATATATGCTTATGTTTTGGTTAAAAACAAAAGGGTTTATATTTTATTAGAGGTTTATGTTTTTAGTGAGGGCATTTACTTCACCAAGGAAATTAGTCATTGCAAGCAAAGATGAGCTAAAAAATTGCAGCTAAAAATTATTTTTGACAGATATTTTTGGGATACTAAAGAATTCTCAGAATAAAGATTAAGTAACATAAAAGTCTTGTGGAAACATAACTTTTTCACTATTTTTGGGGATTGGTTGTTATCAAAAGAGTCCCTAAAATCAGCAGCTTCTCTGCCCTGCAGTGTGTTCTTACACAAAGAAATCAGCAGGATTGTGTAGACTCAGTGGTTCAGAAAAGCTATTAGCCAAAGAAGATAGCTTGATTATATTTTTCAGCTTCAGTACACTTGTGAAAAACGTTGGAAATGGAAGAAAATGTTTAGATCCTCTGCATACAAGAATACCAGTAGCTGTTGCTGGATGTCATCCACAGAGATGACTGAGAGAGGATGTCTGAGAAAAGAACCTTTGGAGCTTTCTGGAGCACCTTTTGCCAACTAAAGAGTGTTTCCATGCTGTGTGTCCCATGTGAAATCAATCATCCAGGTGAGGGCAATACCCAGCTTGCGCTGGAATGTGTATTAGCAGTCACGGGCATAGCAAGCTTGGAGTGTCTGGGTGCCCCGGGAATAGACAGGTAGAGCTCAGCCACAAAACAGAAAACAGGAGCTACCTTCTCTGTATGCTGGCACAGGCAGATTCAAAAGGCATCTGTGAGAGTACCACATTGTATCCAGGTTTTGTTGCCCGTCGTTTATTCATAAAGTGATTATTTCTGTGTTCATAAACAGGAAAGCAGTAGGCAGAAGGGGAGAGTTGAGGGGAGCAAGTCACCTTGTGTATTAATGTCAGATCAGAGCCTGAGCAGCATGTGCTTGTGCAGGGTGTCCTGCAGATACCTCCACTCAGAGAAGGTAGTTCACTCCTGCCCAGAGCTCAGGTAACTTAGTGCTGCCCTGAAATGCCTGCACAGTCCCCCAGTCAGTGGGCATTTTTTTCCCCTAAACCATTTTTACTTCTTTAAACTCCTCCAGCTCTCAGCACCTGGCCATCAGTGAGCTGTTCCTTGCCCTGGGGTCTCCTGTATCATCCTGGTCCCCACTATTAAGGCCACACTTATTACCTTGTTCATTTATGTCTGCTCTGCAACCTTGCCCCTGTTTTCCTGATCTCAGCGACATCCCATGCCCTCTGTTTCTCTGTGCTGCATCATTAGGCTGTCATTGTTAAAGATTTGTCCCACACAGAATAACTACTCACTATCGCTGTCCACACCAAAGTGTGGCTGCACCACACAATTGTACAAAGCTAAGCAAAGCACAAAAACCCACCTAGTAGTTAAAAAATTGCTGTTACAGTGAAACAAATTGAAATAATGCTCCAGGCAGGCGAGGAAAAGCCCAGAGAAAGCAAACCTCAGTCATCAGACTTTGCTTAGTCCCCCTTTGGCTGGGGACTACTGATGGTAGTCATGTATGGACTGGGGTAAGGGCACCCTTGCCTCTGAACTTCTCCATCAGGAACCATTCCCAAGGGTCTTGATGTTTAAAAAAAGTGAAGCTCTTTCCCTTTTGGTAAGTGCCTTCTCTCTGAGTGTTGGGGAATGTTGTGTCTCTCCAGATACGCAACAAGAGATCTTCCCAGATTTTGTGCATCATATAAAACAGGGACTCTTCAGTAAGGAAAGATTGATTTTTTGACATTGATCTTTTTTCTGTTCAAAATAGGGAGCAGCACTCCAGTAAAATCTTACAAAACAGAAGAAGCTGTTACAAGATGCCCTCTATGTACTCAGAATTGGAAAAACAGAATGTTGCCTCCTTCAGATCCTTCACATTAGAAGTAGAACCCTAAATGCTTAACCTGGTGGTGGTGTTATTAACAGATCACCTGGGGCTGCTAGTCAAATTCATTTTATTATGGAATTAATACTGCTAATTACTTTTATATGACAGTCTTGAAAAATGTTAGAACTACAAACTGCTACCATGGAACTAAGGAATTACTGAATGGCTGAAGAAGGAAGTGGAAATGCAAGACAAAGAAGAGGGAGGATTGAGAAAGAAGTAGGTTCTCAGCTGGGAAAGAGCAAGAGTGAGTCCTGGGTATGGTACATGCCATTCTTGTGCAAGCACTGAGCTGCAGAGACCCCACTCCCAAAGGCAGCCAAGGCTTCTAAGCACTTTTAAGAAGTAACTGGGAGAGCTTGGGGAAAGAATCAGAACAGCCACTGCTACCAGAGCTGAGTTGCTAAGGGGGGAGGTTTTCTTCATCTATTTTCTTCCTAAAGTTTGCTTCCTGTTCGAATGACATGTATGACTTTATATGTTATGGGAGTAAATGTGGTTAATTCATTTCCTTAGCCCTGTCTGGGAATGACAGTGATCCCACTGTGATTTAGCAAGAGGTGGGTGCACTGTCTCTGAGGAGCTGTTGGTTTAGCAACAATCGTGTATGGAAGTGTAACATTGCATTGTGCCTCACTTGTGGTTTTCAGGTGTTAGATCTGAAACAAGAAACTTCAGATTTGCTCATCCGAATTTTACTTTTTTCCCCTCTAGACTATGCCAAAAATTCTGCTGTACAGGTATCATTCTGAAGCCAGAGGCATGAGCATGGGTGCACCTCTATCAACATGGCACTGCTTTATTCTGGTGGAGTTTCTTGCTTACTAGACAGGAGACATTGCCTCAATAGACTGTTTCAGTGCTTGTGGAACCTGTGCCTATGTGGTGGTCAGGAGGTGGTTTTACTTGTTTGTGTCTTTGTAAAGGAGTACAGCACAGGAGACAGAGAGAGTGACTTTGTGTCTTCATAATACCATGCTTACTCTAAAAATATTCATCTAGACTGGCTTCACTTCCTATTGCAGTAATGTCTGCTCCTTTCTCAGTAATCCATCATTTGGCACAAACCCATTGTGACACCATCCAGAATATGTCCCTACCAAGAAAGGCAGCATAGCCCCCTACCTATAGAGAAAACTGTGAGAACAGAAAAAATAGGAAGCATTTATTTCAGCTTTTTTCTTTATTATTTTTTAAGGCAGAATAAGTTGTATGCTTTTGGCAATCAAGTCATGTGGACCTAAAATGTGTGACTGTTCTGAAAACCTGTGTTCTGCTATCATTGAACTCAAACTAACTTTTATTGTTCATGTGATTGCTCTCAAAACATCAATTGTCTCCAGCACTGATTTTACATCTGTCCATCTACCTGATTTCTTTGAGTTGTGAACCAAATTGAGGTCAATACATGTATCACAAACAGCAATTCATTTAATTCTGGTCTTTGTTTGTGTTATTTCATTTGCTTCTAGCCCTCTGCAAGCACTCTGTTATC
>VYZS01069720.1:12803-27068 GCA_013400695.1 Neodrepanis coruscans | reverse complement strand
CTGGGCTGCCTTTATTAGTTCGTCTATTTGCATAGTAACTTGGTGTACTTGGTAGTTCTAAGCCCCAAGGAAGGATGGTTTGGTTGCAAGATCAGCTCTCCTGATAGATGGAATGGTTTGTAGACATAACATAATAACTGAGCCTTTAAAGAGAAGTGTAAGTTTTGCTTACCTAATAAACTAGGTGGCATAAAATAAATAATAAGGATTATTCAGAAAGAATTTTCCATTGACTGTACTTTAGGTTTCTCTCCACTTTTAAATAGCCACTCTCCCATTCCAAGTCAGTGGCTCTATTTCTGAAAGACAAGATAGATATGAGCGTTGTGCCTTTGGTTAAATCTTTACGTGTACAGGTCTTTGCAAGAGCCAGGGGATCCAGGAAAGCAGGCAGGTTGTATGTTTATCCTGACATTTTTTTAGCAATGTTCCTGTATTTTAGGAGTGCTGCAGTATGGGGAAGGTCTGGAACACACAGGGGCAAAAAACTACAGGATAATTCACCCTGATTCATCCTTTGCTGTGAGTGTTACTAGACCTTTTCTGATATTTTGGGGGAATTTCAGGCAATAACCAGAAATAAATTGAGTTCATGTATGAGACCAGAGATTTCTGTAAATCAAGGAGATAGGAAACCTCTAGGCAGATCCAGTGGCAGCTGCTTAAGTCCTTTCTTCCATCATATAATGGCAAGCAACCATGTAGGAGAAATGGAAGTCCAGCAGGATAGATGGAAGCTTCATCTTGAACATCTTCTGTTTCATGGAGACAAATAAAACCCTTTTCAGTGTGTCTGCCAGTTTTTGATTCCACACCCCAGAGAGCAAATTTATTCTTGGGAGCATGGGCAAGATAACCTACCCAAACTCCTGAGGACTTGCTTACAGTTCGGAGTGGAAGCGTATGTGATTCAGCCAGTCTTCTGGAACGGAAAAATCAAACAGCCCAAAGCACTCATGGCAATCAAATTGCATAGCAGATGGGATGGTAGGAAGTAGGGGGCAGACATGGAGAGAAACTAAAGAGAATGTCTCTAGTCTTTTTCTGCTGATGGGGAAATGTATTTGGCTTGGATCAGAACGGTGTCCTGCTGCTTCTGCCCCTCTTCTACTCTGCTTGTTGTTGCAAGTTTGTGCCAGTTTTGTGTTTGCTTTTTATGATACCCCAGTAGCTCCTGTCTGTTGTGTTAATAAGCACTCTCTGAAAGCAGAAGAATTCTGCAGGAAATGGATTTCTTTGAATCAAGTAAGCTGTCACTGAAAGACTGAGCAGAAGTGAATGAGAACTGGCAGGAAAGGAAAACATCTCCAAACAGCAGCAGCAGAAAGGAGTGTTTCTGTCTTAGTTTTGAATCTAGCTTTCATGTTTTTTCTGCTTTATGTTCCACTTCAGCCCGGGCCCTTGTGTCTGCTGTCCATAGCACAGCATAGCCCTGCCCTGGCTCTGAACTGGAGCATGGGACCTGCAGCTGGAGTTTGCTGACTGTTGCTCTATTTTGCTTTTCCTTTGCTGCTCTGCTAAAACAGGAGTGATGCTCTCTGAGCGGCCAAGCAGAGCAGTATGATGCTCTGGCTACACTGTCAGGGTTTTTTTAAGCACTAATTATTCTCTGTCAAGTTGTTTGTTTTTATTTTCTCCTTTCAGTGGAAACAAATGCCTCAATTCCACAGGCAATAGCAGTGATACAGCAGAGACATGTTCTGATAAGACATCTACTGCAGTTTGCTAGGATCTTGCTAGAGGACCATATGTACAGCTAATGGGTTTTCAAAGTACTAAATAAAGTTGTGCCACTTAGTTTTTCCAAGTGTGTGTGGGGGTCAGTCATTTAATTCAAGAAAGAAAAAATACTTCAGTTTCTAAGTGACATAGTATAAATTTATGTAACTGAAACATAGTGTTTGTAAAGTATCTGTGCTGGACTCAGGCTGAAAAAATGTATCAATTTAAAGTATCCTACCACTGGAGAACTTCACAGTCACCAAACAAACAATTTGTTAACAAAAACCTCTCTCACTGCAAAATTCACTTACTAATTATTCACAGAGCTCCAATGTAATGATGCCTCTGTGGGAAAAGTATGGCTAATGAATTGATCATGTGAGGTTTTTTTGCCTTGATATTTCATCTAATGGGTTTGCCCTACAAGTTGTTGCACTCAAGGACTCACGAAAAGCAATAATGCTGGGCACTGAAATTTAAAAACCAATTTACCCTGCAGAAGGAATAACAAATTTCCACTGAGTTAATGGTTAATTATCTGAGATTTTTCTTCATTATTTCTTGTAACTGAATTGGTTTGTCAATTCTGTTAATTAATTAGACAAAAGAAAAAACATCATCAAACACCTTATTGCTCAAAGTAGCATCAGCTGTGGGATCAGTTTATTGCCCCATGAACACACAGGGCCTCTGCTCTTGTCTCATCAAGGCCAATGTGGGTGCAAAAGCTGAATCACTGTCAGCCCTGAGGAGAGGAAATGAGCCTTTTCAGGGCTTGGTCATCTTAGGAATCTCTGGCTGTCTCTAGCTAGAGGGAAATCCCATTCCTTTAGCACTGTGACCTCAAATACGTCAGCACTGAGAAATGTCTTGACAGTCACTACACTTGACTTAAAAGGAACTTATTTTGGGCTTGCCCTGGCTGCCAGAGCCAGTGGTGATGTGAGGGTTGCCAGGGTTACCCTCAGTGATGTGCACTGACATTCACATGGGAAGAAGAAATAACCTGAGTAAAGGAAATGATTCTGGAAAATGGACTTTCAAATATATTTGATATATATATGATTTGCTCACCTTTCTTCCCTGACACCTGAGAGCTCCATCAGCAATTTATGAAAATATTTTCCAAGGACAGTATGCTGGGTACAGGTCTTTAGTTCTGCCCCACCTCACCTTGCTGTTAGGAGGGATGCTTTGCTGGGCAAACAGGGTGGAATGCAGGTAAGATACTGCTATATTTTAATCCAGTCTAGAGGAAACACCTGGTCTAATGATTTCTTTTTTTAACCTTCTTTTCCTTGAGTGATGAGGATGCAGAGCATGAGGTAAAGATGGGGGAACCTGTCCTACTCTGTCCACTTCACCCAGCCTCAGTGTGTTCCTCTTTTGTCTCCAAAATGCTGCTGGAAGAAGCCCTAAGGGGCAGTGGGGAGTGATGGGCCTGTCTGGGCTCCACTCCATTCTCATTTGTGCTGTAAAACTGTCTGGCAGAGTTAAGTGAATTCACGACTTTCACTCTTTTGGGAAATGAGAGAGAGCTGAACTGGCTTAGGGAGAGTGTTTTGCACAGCAGTGATGGAAAGGCTCTAGAGGGATGGCAGCACTCTTGTTCATCAAGGAAAACAGCAATGCTGCTACTCCAGATCCCTATAAACTACATAATTCCTACTGATTTTATAAGATGTAAATGACAAAAAAGGAGGCAAACACTTGCAGTCTCTTTTTAATGTGTCTAACCCTGCTCCCAAATTCTAATGGTGAGATCCTTTTAATGTATGGAAATAGCAGAGATAATCAATGGAAGGCAGCATGGAAGAATCAGCTGGCAAGGCTTGTGTATAAACAGTATCTTGGGGTTTTGGGGAACTCTTATAACCCCCTGAATTTTATCTTCATGTCCTTTCCTTCCAGTTTCTGTAATGCTTACGGTGAAAAACACAGGATTTACTTTTTTCATTTGTTTGGAAATGTGAATTTTAGGAAAAGTATACCTTGCTGCTTTATTTAGAAATTTTATTAAAAGTATGATTAAAAGCCCTGTTTCTATTTAGAATTGGGTGCATTTTAGATCCCAGAATAAATCTCATTGCTAGGATTCTGGATTGTTCTCCTAGATACATAATAGATTAGGATATTTCACATTTAAAAAGACATGTAAGGATAAACCTGTTATTGT
This sequence comes from Neodrepanis coruscans, assembly GCA_013400695.1. Taxonomy (NCBI): domain Eukaryota; kingdom Metazoa; phylum Chordata; class Aves; order Passeriformes; family Philepittidae; genus Neodrepanis; species Neodrepanis coruscans. Next base: position 23,170 of record VYZS01069720.1, on the reverse strand, counting down.
CCTTCAAGTATTTTTACTGCCACTCATCAAGAAACCATGGTCTTAAAATCATGCCAGTGAAGTTATATCCTTCTTTCTCTATTTTTTTTCTTTATTTTTTTCCTTTTCCTTTATATCAGTGTATGAGTTGTGTGCACCAGAGCATCAAGAAATGGTAGAGGGCAGTGCTCCTCCTCTTCAGGAACCAGGGCCAGGCTTTGGCCTTCAGCCTCACCTGCTCTTGCAGACCTTTGAGGTCTGCCTCAGATCCAGCCCCTTCCCATCCCGCCTGCAGGGACAGGTTCTGGCCCCTCAGCCAGGAAGAGGGGCAGGGTGAGTCAGAGGGCTTTGCTGTCTGTCTTGCAGGTGTTCCACTTAACTTTTTCCTTCTGGCTTTAAATATACAGTTATTTTTAAATTTGACTCTGTTCGATTTGTTGCCTTCATATTTACTCCTCTCCCTCCTGGTTTTGGTTCCACTGTTTTGAGCACCAGCCTTGATCCCTAGGGAAGAATGTCAGACTAGTTTGAGCCTGGCAGTCAAAAATGCTCTTTTATCCTCCAGCAATTAGTGTCTCTTGGACTTGCAGAGACTGAGATAGTTTCTCATGACCTAATATCATGAACTGGATTTGCTTGTTATGAACTTGTCCAGGTGTCTTTCCCACCCCCTCTACCCCTCCAGCAGTTAGTGCTAGTTGTCTATCCTGGGTACAACACTTCTTGCCCATGTCATGCCCGTTGACAGAGGAAAGTTTCAATAATGTGGTCCTGCCCATTGATTAACTGGAGCCAAAAACTGAACTGGGATGAGTGGCCAGGCTTTTAAATGAATGGAGGGAAACCGTTTGCTTTTTTATTGTATATATATTATGTTGCAAGTGCAAGTTTATGAGGTATTCTCATGCCTGGTACAACGTTTGCAGTCTCAGGGAGAAGGTGGCCAAAGAAGCTCTGCTTTCCAAGACAGACAGATTGATAGGCAGATCCATTTTGTGGAATGAGTTTCACATGCACTGCTCAGGTGCTGCCTTTTCTCTTAATGGCTGCTCTACCTGCTGCAGCTGGAGGTTGGCAGAGATTACTTGGTGCTTTGAAGAGAGGTGTGGGGGAGAAAGAAGCTGTTAATTTCTCTGTGATGTGTTCTGAAATTTTGTGGTTTTCATCACAAGTTCTGTACCAAGAGGGGTCCTGGCCACCTTCCAGGATTTTTGCCTGTGTGATACCTGTGTTGTGGTGAGGTTTACCTGTAGGAAACTGCATTCTAAAGGTAAGAAAGTCTGGGTTAGGCCTTCCCTCCTGCTCAGGGAAGGATTTCTATCTCAATTCATGTACAACTTTAACACAATTGTAATTTCTCTGACTTCAGTGGGTTTTCTTGTGACATGCTAGGGTCAAGTCAGTTCAGCCCTCATAGGCTTTGCTAAACCAAGCAGGTTTCCTAACAACATCTGTAGTTTCTCTTTTACATTTTGGGAGTCAATACAGCATGAAATTTTCTATCTTGTAATTTTCTTAGTAGTGTTCTGGTGCTTCTGCAGAGAAAAATTACATGAAGAATTACACAGAAATTAAAATTGAGAAGCAAAGTACTTAGCTCCTTTCTGGAGCTTTAGAGTGATGTCACTTTTTCGTGATCTGTGACTGTGTCTGTGTCCTAGTCTTAGCTTTGGTGCTGCAGGTGGCTTCAAAACCTGAAGGGTTTTAAGGCCCTTCAGAGGTTATAGAAATGTAAAACAGTATTAAGTTGGTGACAAGTTGCATACAAAATATCTTGAGATGAAAGACTTGACAACAGCAGTGACAGGTAAAATGAATCCAAAGTTCACATATGCTGATAGTATCAGATTTTCATTCTTTGAATAATTCTGACAACAAAAGTAACATTTTGCATTTTAATTGAAATATGCAAATTATTTTAGGCACACCTTTGCTGTCTATAAAATGGCTTTTCTGTCTTCCCCTAGTTAGATATTTAATGCCTTAGGGCATTTTAAATTCTGCTGGAAGTCAGGTTGGCATAGCAGCGGTTCAGGGATTTGCTGTGTTTTTCTCTCAGGGATATGCATAGCAACTTTGTTCAGATTACAAATAAAAAGATGTTTTTCAGGGTATTATTGCAGCACATGACTTGTTAGCTGAGAACTGAGCTACGGTCTCTCTGCTCCCTCTGCTATCAGCATTGGTGTAGACTGCAATGACATTGATGGAAAGTTTAGCACAGCTGAAATCATTTGATGTCTTATTCAGCTGTTGTTGGGCACAGCAACTCTTCAGCTGGAGCAGCTGGGTCTGTCCTGAGGACACCCACACCCGGGTGGCATTCCTGCAGCTTTCCTACCTGTAAGCATGTAAACAGTGTCCTGTATTCTGCAGAGCCAAACCTGTGACTGCCTGTTGTATTTCACCCGGGGATGTAAAGAGAGGCAGTGCTGCACATGTGGAAGGTGATTTCACTCATTTCTGGGGTGGGTTACACGGGTCCTCAAGAGAAACAGTAGTACAAGAATATGAAGACTTGTGACACTGGGAGTGGATCTCTCCATTCATACATATTCCTCTCATCCTCCAAAATGTCCCTGCTGGGAAGGAGTGCTCCCCTTTGAGACAGATTTTCCTTTCAACAGGTATCACACTATTAGCTGTTTGGCTCTCGGCTGTGATCTTTGGCACGGTATTTGTCAGGAGTAAAATCAATGCCCTACCTGCCTTTTCAGGGCCCTTGTCAGAAGTTTAGTTTGTCTCTCCAGCTCTCAGCTTGAGCTGTCAGCACTGGCAGTCAGAAAAGTCAGCCTATTCTGGAGGAGTTGCTATGAGAAGAACGATAATGTGAGCAAACAGGACAGTCTGATGTCATTTCACATGCCATTGTTGGTAACAGAAATCTGTATATCACAGTACTAAGCCAAGGATATCCTACCTGCAGGGAGATGGGAATCCCTTTGAAGCTGTCAGACAGTTAGTTTGAGGCTACAGTAATGCAGTGCACCTTCTGGGTGCATTAAAATATGACCATGTGAGCTCAGGTATGCCTGCAAAAGGTGATGTTGGCATGCCATAGAGCAGAATTTCTGCAGGGAGAGATTTCAGTCTTGTTTGCACTCCTGTATGTGGCAATGGGTAATATAAAGTATTATTATTATTAATATTGTATGGTTAATGCATTAAAATATTAGAAGTTGAATTGTTAATAATATCACAGTGTCAATATGTAAAGAGTAGTAATTGTCAGTATTATTAGGTGTGGGATTCTCGTCAGAATCTGTTTAAGTGTGCCAGGACTCTCACTGCCTCCAAAGGTTACCAGTTTAAGAGAGCAAGAGACAGAAGCCAAGAGAAGGAGCTGAGCCAGTAGGCAAAGGAGATACACATGGTCAGGCCCTCAGCTGCAGGTCTGAGGAAGAGTAGAGGTCTGAAGGGTCTCTGAGGTCAGGAAAAGGTATGGGGATAAGTTAGGATAGCAGAAAGCAGAGTACTGCTGCGTTAGGAATGCTGGTGTGATGAGAATAGAATGTATGTAGGTGTATTGGCTGTTACACTGCCCAGAGCTGTGAGTCATGGGACATAAGTTATATGGCTCAAAATGGCAATTATGTGCTTGCCAGGACCTACTACTTTGCTCCATCAGTTCAGTTGTAATCCAGCTGACAAAACTTCACTGGCCAAAGATCCTGAAGAGTCCCAGTCTGCCCGAGAGGCACAAACATCTTCTGTAAACAGATGTTGGAGAACTAATTCTGTAGTGCTTAGTTTGAAGAGTAGAATCAAAGGTTGACCTCTGGGCTTAATACTCAAAGTGGAAAAAAAGAGATTCTGTTTTTATCAACAGGAAGATTTTACACAGTGCAAACTGCTCTTCAGGGAAGTGTTTTCTGTGACGGTTCAAATTATGCACTGGGTGATGATTGTCTTGCACCATGCATACAGATCATTCAACCATGAGATTGGAATCATGTTTGTAATAATTAAAAGTATGTACCTGCTTTTGTGCTTGGTTATCTTGTTCTGGCCTGTGATTAAACTGTTCAGTATTAGGACATGAATTTTGACTCATTCTAGCAATCATTTGTGCAAAATCTTGCCTCTGAAAGGTGTACACCCAGTTCCTCATTACTTTGTGCAATGAGCCGAGTCCATAAACTTCTTGGTGGTGTATGAAAGTAACTGAATGGGATTGGAGGGTTTTATTTATGCCTTCATTCATTTTCTGTGACATTTGCAGGAGCATTGAGACTTGAGACAGTTATCTTTGTACTTCTTGGATACTTAAAGAAAGGAACTTTTTTGCCTGTTGTGAGATATTTAGTGGTGGGAAAAATGTATGTCAAATCAGTCTTGCAATGAGAGTGGCTAAACACTGGACTAGATGACCTCTGGATCTCCTTTCCAACCCAAGTTTTTTTGTGATATATATACATATATATTTTATTCTGATTCACCAGCATGGAAAGTCAGAAACCCATCAGATTAAAACAACAATAGTAAAACAAATTGGGAATCATTCTTAAATTTTACGAGATATGCAAAAATCTACTGAATAAAGAATTGTGTAGTGAAGTGTACAAATTCTGCAGAGACCTGGCAAAACCCAGAAGGCTTAGGCTGGACAACTCACTGTCCATCATGTCCAGCCATAGTGTTCTGATGGTCTTTATGTGATTGAAAATGAATAGTACTATAGAATTAAAAAAGAAATGAAAAATCCTCTCAGAAATAAAGTCACAGGGGATCTTAGAATTGTGTTACACAAGGTGGAATACAGCCCAATGAAGAGGGATTTGCTGCATGTAACAAGCTCTAGCTGACTTCACTGAGTCAGTCTGTGACCTTGAAAGAGTTATTACATCATTCATACCAGAAAATGCATAAATGGGCTTCCACTTCCCTTCCTTGTTTTTAATTTTGGTTGGCAGGGAAAACATTAGATGGGCAGCCTCTCTTGAAGTGCTCAGCATCTGCAGCATCACTAAGCAAGGCTGAGCCAGAGGGCAAAGTAATCACATTTCGGAAAACACTGTGAAAAGTTCCATTTCAGGACGTGCACCCTGCATTACTTACATCCATCTCTCCAAGCCTAGTACAGTGCATGGCACAGCTCAAAGTCGAGCTGAAAATCAGAATATAATTGCCAACTTAAATTGATACTTGCTCATATTATCAAGGAGATGGTGACATACTCAGATGTATCAAATGTATCTCATCTTCTTGCAAATATATATAACTTCCCATGTAGTTTTTCAGTTGATCTGGGGAAAATACAGCTCTGAACAGGGGTTTGGTTTATGATAATTTCTGCTGAGTCCCTGCTGTTCGTGAATTGCTTCTCCTGAGAGAGTACCAAATAGAGATTTGTTTATATTAAATTCAAGCAGAAATCCTGAGGCTGTGTAGTGTCTCCCAAGGAGTGGTCCTGAATGGAGAGAGCACCTTTCCACCCTGGGACAGGGCGAGGAGAGGTCTGCAGCCCAGCCCTCTGTGTTCTCCTTGGTTTTGTCACCCAGCACCACCAGTTCGCTGGCTCTTGTATTTTAGCCTGATTTCTTGGCAGAGGGTCTGCTGCCTCTGTGCATGCCAATAAATCTCACTTAAAAGTCCTTTTTATTTTCAGTTTTATGTATTTTGTGCAGTGTAGACTGCATTATTTTTGGGGATGGTTTGGCACTTCTCTACCCCTGCATCCATGGTTTTTTTTTGCTGTGCTCAGGGCTATCCTGAGGAGGGGTTGGAGGGTAATCTGTGCCTGCAGCATCTTCTTACTGGGATGATAAAATTTGATACCAGTTTGATAAAATTATGGGTGGGCAACAGTGCACGAGCCTTCAAGAATTATCTTTTTAAAGAAGCTATAATTAACTTCCCTGATGAAACTCATCTCTCCACTGGCAGTTTAAATACTAACTTTATGGCAAAGTCTCATCCCTTAAATCCAAGGAACGAGTATAATGGTTACCTATAAACTCACAGGGATTTAATTCTGATGTTCCAGCTGCGAAGTGTTTTGGGCTTTTTTTCCAATTCATTTATAATGCCTATATTTCTCTATGGATACAAAATTACAGCAAGAATTATTTTAAGATTCAACCAAGTTACATTTTAGACTAGTGAAAAGTCAGGGCTTTATTATGCTATTGATTTTTTTTACTTTCTTTAGTTAAAAATCTCAAAACTCTTGATGGTTTTTGTTCTGTTTGAAAACCAATAACTTGATAATGCTTGGAATTCCTAAATTTCTAACTGTAATTCCTAAATCCCCATTTGATTGTTCAAATATGTTCTTGTTTATCTTGTGCAACAATAGATTTTCCCACGGCGTTTTAGAAAATACCAGATAAAGAGCAAGCAAGAAGGGAGGATGTTAGTGGGGGCAAAAACTAAAGTTTTCTAGTTATAGTTATCAGTTTTGTTATTTTTAAGCAATAAAAGTAGCTGCCATCATCTATAGAGTGATATTCATTGGTAGAGTGAAACCAGAAATACTCAGTAAGGCACAGAAGTAATTATGGGACTAAAAAAAAATCAAAATGTTGTTTAGTTTATGAAGTGAAATCTTTCTAGCATGTCATGGGTTGTTAATAAGAGTAAGATCTCTGATGTCATTGGGATTGCACCCATTGGTAACCCAAGTGTGGGCTCCTTCATCCTTTACTCTTTATTGTTGTACCTTTTGTGCAGAGCTGCCTTCCTTTCTGTAACACCCTATTCAGGCAGTGGCTGGTGGTGGGGCAAACTCTACTGCGGGTGTTTTTGGCAGCAGCCATCATTTTCCTCTCACGGTGAGGTCTGAGGGCAGTGCCCACTGAGTCAGGCTACTGACCAATAGGGAAGTGGCAAGCGCCAGAAGAAGAGTCTGAGAAAATAGGAAAACAGGCACATTATAAAAGGAGCAGACACAGAAGTTCCTTGCCCTTCTTTTTGGCTTGGCCCTCGGCTCAGCTCTCTCTCTCTCGGGCAGTGGTGCAGTGTGACCGCACTGAGGCAGTGCAGACAGAGGACCACGCAGCTCCAAGCAGCAGCTACAGTGGTGTGGTATCACTTACCCTTGGGGTCCCTGGGGTTTCCTTTCACTGTCTTGATTTTCTAGCACCTCTGGAGAGGGACCCTCCTGCATTACTTCCCCAGCACTGTCTACGTGGCAGCGTTCCTTCCTCTCTCCCTCCACAGCCCAGCCAGCCTGGAGCAGCAGAGTGGGTTTTTTTTCCTTTTTGGGTGTTATTGTTGGGTTACAGTTTGTAGTCAATGAGTTACTATGTTGTTGTAGTCTTCTCTGTTATGTCTCTCTTCATTTAGTAACGGCCCCTACTGTCCAAACCAGGACGGCATGCAAATGTAATCAGCTACCATACTGCATCATAAATCCCACTTTAGGTTCTAATGCAATTAATTCATTGAATTTACTAATTCCTGCACTGTGAATGAGGTGGTAAAGCAGAATGAATGTGTCATTACACTAGAGCATCCTGGTCAGAATTACTTCTTTTACAGGGAAATCCAAGATAACCATCTCTGTAATTAAATGTTCTCCTGCTTGCTTAATAGCTATAAACCAGCCGCTTTGCTGGTGTAATTGCTGAGCAGTATTTAAGAATGCTCTGTGTTTTCACATGATGTAGATCTTTGGGAGTGTTGTAACAGGAAGGAAAACAAAAAGCAAGTTACTGTTTAAACACGATAAATACAAGTATTAAGTTTACAGTTTTCTTTCTGAAAACCGTTTTCTACAAAATTAAAGCAAAGCTCTAGAAGAATAAATGCCAAATACACAATGCTCCAAGGAAGATACAGCAGTAAGAAAAATTATTTTAATAGACTTTCTCTCATTCTTCTTTCTGTGGTCACTTGCTAGTATCAAAACAAGTCGCTCCTATCCATTGATATATAGTTTCATTTTTCTGAGGTGTAGAAAATTGTGTTTCCATTAAATATACTCATGATAGTTTGCCAATGTGGCCTTTCTTGGTTTCAGTTTTCAAATACAGGCTTTATAGCATTTACAGTTCTTGATTCTCAAGCAAAACCAAAGATGGTGCTGCTTATGTGGGTTGTCATATTGAAGGCTGTTTTATGCTGCAGTACATTTGTGTAGTACAGTGAAGTGTTTGCCTGTCCTTATTTAGATATTTTACGCAGTAAATATGATCAATACGCAATAAATATTTATCCTTTGAATAAATACCACTTGTTCTACATGATTTATGTATTCTTGTGAGGTTCTCTGTCTCTGCCTTCAGTGACTGAATAGCAAAGCTTTGTTGACAACTTTTGTCATTTTTGCCCTCGTTCTTTTCATTATGAGTCACAATAGTCTCTATTAATATACATGTAGATCATTTTCTCAGCCAGCTGCTTCCTTTTCGTTACTTCTCTGATGTAAAATACTATGTTTTCCCACAAATAACTCTCCTACCCCTTGATATTTTATCAATTGCTTTGTGACAGCCTGTCAGGGTTTTGTTTTGTGTTGGTTTTTTGTTTGTTTTTGTGTTGGGTTTTTTTTTTTTTAATTTGTTTGTGTTGGTTTTGGTTTTTAACAACTTCATATACCAAAGGTCTAATCCTGCTCACAGTGATACTTTCACACATTTTTCCTTTGACTATAATGGTGGTATAAAAACTAAGTCTTTGGCATTCATATTTCTGGATTTTGTGTGGTATTTTCATATGGGCTTAAATGCAGGTTGTACTTCACAGTAGGATTATTCAGACCCTATAGGTATATAAAGCATAAAAGCAAGGGGGAAAGGGAAAAACCTGTGAGCACAAAACAAACACCTCACTTTTCTGAAATACAAGAGGAGAAGAAATCTGCCATGGAAACCAGAGAGTAAGTACCTGATTGTGGTACAAAAACAAACCAAGCAAAGAAAAGGCCAGACCACCCTCTCTAATTTCTGCTCTTTAGTTCATTGTGGAGGAGTTTGAGGACAATTTCTGTTCCCAGAACCTTTCTTTAGGGAGGACTCCTTATGAAAATAAGCACAGAAATAAATAGTAAGTCTTCCCATAGAGAAATCATCAGTAGACAGTGTAGCTCAGTGGCCGCTGGTGATACATGTGTTAAATGTGCCCCAGGTGGCCCAAAAATAAGCAGGAAGGTGGTGGGTTTCATTGGAGTTTTTCCAGCACAGTGAAAACTAGAGATGACTAAAGTTCTACATAAAAAAGTCCAGTGCTGAGCGCCAGAGTCAAAAAAAGTGACAGATAAAATACAGGTAAATGCAATGTGAGGTACATAGCGGGTGGGTGATGGTGAGGAATAATCCTGAGCTCCTTCTCTGAGCTGAGCATTATAACTCAAGAGCAAGATTTAGGGGTAAGAAAGATTAGCTGAATTCCCCAGAGTCTTCAAGAAAACAACTTGCCTTGCTTGAGTTTAGAAGGAAGAATGAAAATGAACCAGAAAGCATCATCATGACACTGCATGATGGTACTTCTGTGTCTTGAATATTGCATGTATCTCTGGACCCATCTTCATAAAGGTACAACAGAATTGGAAAAGGCTCATAAAAGTGCAGCCTGAATGATCAAATGTACTGAACAGACTCCATAAAGGGAACAAATGGGACTTCTCGCCTGAATAACAAATGTCTGAAGAGGTCTGGGAAACTGGGAGGTAAATATATCTTCCTGGTCAGAATCCAGCAAGAACCAAATAAAACTCAGTGGCTCTGGGTCAAAAGAGAGAGGTTGTTCTTCACTAAATTCATGGTAAAACTCTGGAATACTACAAGATTTTGTAGATTTTTTGCCCTGAAGTTCCCAGCTGAAAAAAACCATCCAGCTAGATATATTTATAGAAAAAATTCCTTCATTAAACATTAAATAGAAACAGAATGGTTCAGGAGGTCCCTGCCAATCCCCTTGGTCCTGCTGGAGATTGGACAAGAGCTTCAGGGATGTGCTGATCAATAATCCTGGGATTATTCTGTTTTTTCTGGTCTTTCTTAGGCAGCTGCTATTGGACACTGTAGTGACAGATTCTTGTGATGGATAGACTTCATTCTTCCTTATGCTCTTTTATCCCAGTGACATCTTTTTGCTCTCCTGTATTTTAACAATGTGTACTTTGAGTGGGTGTGTTTATTGAGAAATGTTTTGCCATATTGTGGCAGTGAACATGACCATATATATGTTCATGGCTTGAAATCCCTGTGTCTCAAAAGGCAGGAGGAAATGCACTGAAGTGAAACACCTAAGCCACCTCCCACATGTGCTGTGGCAGTTGCAGCTGACCAAATACTGAGTAAATTCTCCTTAAGGCAAGGATGATTAGTCAGATTATCTCACAGGAAGGCTTAAATTCCTGATTTCCATGAGCTTGCAGAAAAAATGCTGATGGTAAAACCGGTTTTGCAAGAGGAACATGAAGAGAAGGCAAATGCCAGCAAAAA
>VYZS01069719.1:74762-94759 GCA_013400695.1 Neodrepanis coruscans | reverse complement strand
TTTTTTTTTTCTCTTTCCCCTCGTGCAATGAGGTTGTGCAGTAATTTTCTCCTGAGTATTCAGAGATCGTCGCCTAAACCTGAAATGTCCAGAGAGAGAGAGAGAATATTACACAGAGTTTATTCCTTTAACTGCGACGCAGAAGGGGAGGAAAATGGGGAGGGCTCAGTTGTTAACCTGGGAAATCTTGAAACACTGGAAGTTTATTAGTTGTTTGAGGCTTCTTTGTTTGTATCACAAGTTTGTGTCAAAGGTTAATCTTCTTAATATGTAATTAGTTGAAGGTTCAATTATGGGATTTATTGAACTCAGTTGGGTTTTTTCTCCCTGTTTTTCCATTAAGTGTAATACTTTCAGCCTTAGCTGGTTTATTTTCTGCTACAACTCCAGTGTATCTGCGAGAAGAGATTTATTCAATGATCATAACGGCCAGTTTAAATTTAGAAATGATCTTTGATACGTCATACCCTTGTCTGTTGCCTGTTTTCCCTCTCGTTTGCATATGGATGTATCTGGCGAATTATGCTAATTTATATAGAGAAATTTGCCTTGGACATTAGGCCGGTTAAGGTAATTAAAATTCCAATAAATCCCGCTGTTAGGGGGCTGGTCGGTGGTGCAGAGCTTTAAATCAGGTGGGTGTCGGTGGTGCCCGGACCTGAGGACAATGCCAGAGTGGAGGAGCAGGAGAACATCTGCACTGCTGCTGGATGCACTGGGAAAGGCAGGAATGGCTTCCCAATGCTGCCCCCAGTCCCTGCGGTGGGTGGGCTTTTTGGGGGGGATTCACCTACGACTGCGAATTTAAATGCAGTTTCCTCTCGGATACTACATTTTTTATGATAATTTTAGGAGAGTAATGGGAAGGCAGGCACAGATTCTCACTGCTTCCCCCTGTGTTTTCCAAGGAAATAGTCGGTGACTTGCACTGGGTGCAACCTGTGCTTGGCACATCCCATAGTTTTTACACAATCGAGGTTCCTCAAACCCAGAAATCCCTGGGATATCCGTCTGGCTGCTCCTGTTGGATCTGTGAGCTCAAAATGGTGTGCTGAGGAACCAGCCCCCGGATGCACTGGCGTTCCTGCTCTGCCTTCTGGAATTCTTTCCAGACCGTGAAAGCATCAGTGTCAGCCCCGAATCCACCAGTGAGAAACCCGCTCCAGCCTGTGGGAGGCTCGGTCTGTCAGTGGTAACACTGATGTTGCCTTTTGGGTGAGATTGTTGCTTTTTTTGGTGAGATTACAGAAGCTGTGTTGTGCTCGGCTGTTGGGTAACCTTTGCCGCTTCCGAGCCCATGACTCAGTCTGGGGAGAAAGCTGTAGTAAAGAAGATTAATTTGAACTTTTTTTAGGGAAAACGAGTGCTGGAGGGCACTGGCAGTGGTGTAATAATGCCTAGCGATGCTTTGTCCTTATCTTCAAAGGAGAAGGCATCCTTTCTGACTTGGAGGGATGTGCCTGGCACGGAGCTGCTGGGATGGGGAAGGTTCATTTCAGTGAGAACAGGTGCTGCCATAGGGATTTGCTCCAGGGCAGGAGGGATGTGAGTTAGGGAGGGGCTGGATTTTAGACACTATTTTTTACTCTTGTCTAAAGGTTTTGTTTCTAGTAATGGAAGAAACGAGATGGACCTTTTTTAGTGAGAGCTCGTCTGGGTTGCGGTGGGATGTGTTTAATAGATATTTATGTTCCTGTTCTCTGTGTGGATTCCCATATTTGCAAATTGAAGTATTGGTGTCCATCAGGCTCAGAGCTGGCTGGACCCGGGGGGGTTGTGTGTGATGCTACACGTGTTTTACAGCACTGGGATTATTTTGTAACATTCCCAGTGCCTGGGAATGTCCCTGTGGGCAGCCTTGGGCTGTGCCGATTCCCTGCTGGTACAGAGCAGAGTGGAGTTTGCTTTGGGACGCTGTCCTTGGTTTAAGAAGCATTCGGAGACTTGTAATTTCACCCTCGGCCCTGGCATCTTCCCAAATCTGCCTCTGATCGCCTGGGAGTGTTTGGGGTTTGCCTCACCTGCCGTTGCAAAGCCTGCTGGACCTTGCTGGGATCAATGAAAACCCCACCTGTCTGGCTTAATTCTTTTTTTTTGTGTGTGTGTGTTCCAGGGTTTGTATTTCCTATTGAAATAACAAGGTGTGCTTTTGATGGGTTGTGATCTTTCAGTGATGTTTAAGGGAAGGTAATTCTATACTTTTTTTTTGTGCTTGAAGGAGCTTTCTAAGACTGAAAATAATAGGATGAATTTTCCTTATTGTGAGAAATAAGAAACCACATTTAACCTGAAGATTCTTTGTTGGAATTCTCAAAGCCCCTAAACTCATACCTTGCTGAGCTGGACTAACAGTAAAGCAAGATAAAGGTTTTGTCAAGCAGGGGCTTATAATCTCCTTGTGTCTTGGAGCAAACTGTTGCTGAGTGGCAGCCTTACAGAAAGCATAGTTTTAGATTAGGCTAGAAATAAACCCTCTCACTTTTATGTTTTTTTTTTTTTCATTCAGAAAGGCCAGGAATTTTATTTACAGATTTACTGCCTGCTGTTAACTCCAAATAACCTACACTTCTCCAGGCTGTTCAGATGCTTTGTGTGATGGAGGCTCCTCTCAGTTGAGTTTATTAAAAGCCCAAAGGCAGCGTTTACTTTCAGTTTGAGCTGTGAAGACTTAACCAAGAGCAGTGTATGTGGGAACGGGGAATATGTTAAGTTAGCAGCTGGCCTCGCCGAGATAAACATGCGCTTTTCCAAATGCTGTCATCTGGCCCCTTTCCAAAACAAGCTGAAGGAGGAGGTCAGGGGTGGAGCCATCCCTTGCTTCAGTAAAAAGGGGCTTTCATTTGGAAAGAATTGCCCGAGCGTATTGACTACAGGAACTGCAGATTTAAAGTAAAAGGGCCAAACCTTTCCTGAGTAAACCAAGTTGATGACTTAACTCTCAGTGCTGCCTCTCTTGGAAGGTTCAGCAGCTTTAAATGCAGAGTCTTTATTGGTGCCTTTTTAAAAAAAAAAACCCAGCAGTGCTTTATCTAAGACTTTGAACATCAGAACGGATGAAAAACGTGTCATCTTTGGTTACAGCAGAGACCCACAACACAAAAGTGCTATTGTTTTAATTGTTTAAAATTCAGATTACAAGATAATGGTAATACCATTAGAAGGTTTCCCTTTGGCCTAGAAGCTGCAGGTAGGAGTGTGTCGATCCCTCAGTATTAAAGATGAATGATAAGGAAACCTCTTAAATGCCTGTGACGCTGCAGTCTGGCCAATTTAGGATCAGCTGATGCCTTCTAGTGATAATGGCTTGAGGTTTTCAGCTGTATTTTGAAGATATCAGCCAGGGCAAATAGTGTTTAGAAGAGAAGTATACTTTATTGAATGGGGAGATGATCTAGAAGTGACAGTAAATTGCATTACTAAATGATCTGTGTGCTCTGTGCAGTCTCTACACTGGCAAATGCTGTTGGTAAAAGATGGTTATTCTTAATGTATGAAAGCAGAGGAATCAAAGGATTATTTGATCTTCCTTTAGGAGTCTGTGTTATTTTGGAAAACTGTCTGCCAAAAGTGTGGCTTAGTTGTACATCTTAAATTCCAGAAGTAGATATAGTTATTTTATCATTACTTAATCATTGTTAACTTCAGTGTGGATTCCCACACAGACTTACAAGGGTGTTTTCTGAAACTTTATTTGTGCAGCTTCCCACCTTGTCACTAATACATTTTAAAACCTCCTGCACAAATAAAAATATCTGAATTTCATCCTAAAAAACCTGCCTGTTCTTGCACAGAATAATCACAGTGAGGTTGTAGCAAAAAAATTGTATCACTTGCAGAAAGTGAAGCAGTACTTGAAAATATGTATCAGATTCTTTTGTCTTTTTTTTTTTTAAAGTGTAACATGTCTGTCTCTTCATCCCATGGCTGAAGGCAGCTGGAAAATAACTGGCTGTTCTTCCATCTCATGGCTCAGGGTACCAAGCAGACCTGGGTGAGTTTGGGGCTCAGCCCTGGGTGTGAACCAGCACTGAGACCTTGAACGTAGTTGTAATTCAAGCTCATAAAATATTCCAAGCCCTGACGGGGCCGAGCTCTGCTTTCTGGAGCTCTTCCCCCTGGGTTTGCAGCCAAGGATGGCTGAGAGGGAGCTCAGTTATCTGTGCTGCAGCACTGATGGTTTATGGCTGGGTGCCCAGATTGTCTGGCTTTGCACACAGCTTTATAGTTTGCCTTTGAGGGCTGTGGAGGAGGTGGAAGTCATTTGTAATAAACAGCTATCTGCAGCCTGCTTTTTCTTGGGGTTTGAAATGCACAGCCATTTAAAAAAAAATTGTGAAGTAGATACATGTTTACTTAGATTTCAGTCTGGAAATTCTGTGTTAGAGAAGCTCAGTTATGAGGACTGTTAACAATTGCTTATTGCTTTGTATGAAAAATAGCTAATATTTATCCCTTGGATGTTTGGGCTGCTTTTAAAGTTCTGAATTGCTAGAAGATGAGGTTTTTATTTTATTTTTTTTTTTTCATTTGAGAGAAAAATTGACTTGTCAAATCGCTTGGCATCCTTTGTGGTAATTAAGCCCCAGAGAAAAATATGTTGATATGTCTCAAAATAGTTATCACAGCTACCAGCTCTAGGCTCAGTTAGGAAAAGATAACACCCACCCCCTGCCACTGCAAGGCAAACACCCATCCTGGGCTAGCAAGTGTTTAGTGGCTGCCCATGGGTGTTTTCCAGAGGCAGATCCATCTTTCCCCCCACCTGCCTCTCCCCAGCTTTTTCATGGGGTCTGTGCCTGTTTTCCCGTGACTTTTCCAAAGGGTGCTGCCTTTGTTATGGTCCTGCCCAAGAGGAATCTCCTCGAATGGCATCACCTGATTTTTCTTAGATGTGCTGCCTTCCTTCCTTTTTCACCCTTGCTGTGTTCTGTCTGCATGAAGTTTGCTTTTCTCTTTCATTCTGCATTTCCCAGACTTTCTGATGGGAAGTGGGAAAGCTTTTTTGCTTTTGTTGAGGGATGGGGAGCACTGGCAGTGGATGAATTGTGGATGGTCAGTAAGTACACAGATCAATTGTTAGTCCAGGCTGACTTCTGCCAAGTCTATTTTAAGCTCAGCCAGATATCTGTGTTGTGTCAGTCCAGTTTCAGTCCTGCTCTACCCTCAGACTCTCAGGTCTTTTAAGTTCTTCAGAATTCCAAAGTGTTTTCATGGCTGGTGCTCCCGTCATTCACTGCTGGCTGCTGACAATGGAGATCCTTGTTTTTAAACAGTAGCTGGTTACAGGCAAACAAAAGAGCATCAGCCCAATGCTTTAACACAAACCATTCTAGAAAAAAGGAGCAGTTCAGGGAGAATGCCAAGGAATAAAAAATCAGCTGTACAGATGCAGAATGTGCAATTCCCATTTTCCTGTGTTCCTGCAAGGTCATTAATAGACCAGAGAAGGTGGTCTTTGGTTGTTGTTTGTAGTGTTTTTGCTTGAACTAAGTGTATGTTCACAACAGCCTTGAGGATGATGTTGTATGTGAAATGTGAAGTTCAAAACTTCAGTGGCACTGCAGGTGCAGCCTAATGGGGTTTGTGTGTGTGTATAAATCAACACAAGTGTGTTACCAAAGCCAGTCTGGAGTAGGATTCCTCATTATCCCTCTGCTAACATCGTTCTGTGGGTCTCAACTTTCCTCTTAATGTTTTTAATCAATTGCACTTAATGAGTGCCCAGACTTGCCTCGCACAGGATTGCTTCCAGTGTTTGTGTTGTCTGGATTTTTTCCACATTGTCAGCTTTGAAATGGATGCTACACTTGGAAATGTGTCTCTTACAAAAGATGCTCCATCTCTGCAAATCTAATCATCCTTATCTCCTTATGCTGTCATGGCTGGAATGCTCTGAGTGCCCATTACTGCACTTCATTCTTGTTTTGTGGTGCTGAAAAAAAAAATGTTGTTAGTTAAAAATAACCTGTTGGCATAAATGTGCTGATCACATCTGCTCAGAACATACCTCTCCCTCTTCCTGCCTGTGAAGTTATTTGGTTTCTCTTTGCTGGTATCAACTCTGATAAGGTATATGCTTATCTGAAGTCTTTTAAAAATAAATTAATGTGGAAGGTGCAGCATCCTCTGATACAGAAAAAAGAGAGCAGAGTCTATAAACAGGGGGAAGTTTTATTTTATGGGACACTGGATCTTGGTGAATGTGTAATTTTTGCTATTTCTGTTCTTCTAGTCAAACTCAGAGAAGTCCTTCAGTTCAGAAGAGAATGATCCAATTAGGTCTCATTCCACAGCAGCAGTACATTATCTGGAGATGTTGGTCTTTTTACTCTGCTCCCACCCTTCCATGTAATCACTGGATAAAGCAATGCTGGGGTTAGTGGGTGGATCTTTACGTGATGATTTTCTTGAAAGAAAGACCCTCACCTTTAATTTTTTTCTTACATTTGTGAAAATTAGATGTTCTTCAGAAATTTCTAGGTGAAATACTGCAGAGATGACAAACCCCATTGCTTTTGAAGCAAACAGCCCAGACTGATCGATATAATCTCTTTTATCTGGGTGAGATTGGACCCTTTGATAGTCCAACTGCACTGAAATTGTGATTCCAGCCTCCCCCATCCCCAGTCCCACCTCAGCATCCAGACAAACAAGAGCTGCTCTTTCAGGAATTCTGTCTGCAGCTGCTGATCAGATCACATACTTGGAGACACACTGGATATATTTCTCGAGAATATTTGCTCCCCTGGGCATTTCATGCACTAAATGAAGGCATAAAGTAGTTATTACTAAGATCATAATTGACCATAAATTGATTTCCAAAGTGGTATTTACTGCAACTGGTTTTCCTGTCCTGGAAGAGCATTTATGGCCATTTCCTTTCCCCATCTCTCCTCTGACCCTGCCTCTCCTCCCCCCTATAGAGCCACTATTCATTTGCTAAGTTGAAAAATGGATGAGAGCCCATTCTGGTGGTGGGTCTGATATTCTAATTTATGCTTTTGCTATGGAAAGTGAAGTAGAGGAACAGAGAAGTTTATTTCCATTGAGTTCATCAGGTTTTTAAGGATTACCTTTTCAGCACTGCAGAGCTAATCTTTTAAACCACAGCAGATTTGTGGAGGGAAAGGTGCTGCCTTGGATCATGCTGTTTCCTTAATTTTGGATGATAGGAGAAATCTTTTTTCTGAGTTTTGTGAATCCAGTTTCCAGCCTGAAGATGGGTACAGAATAATATAAGGGTTTCTTATCTCTTGAGTTATGTTGCTGTATTAATTTTCAAAGCAGCTCTACAGCTGAAGATGCAGTGGAACAAAAACTAAATCACTTCAAAATGCATTGAAATAACTTCAAAATGTGTTAAGTTGAATGAAATGTTTTGATTTCTTTTTGTAGTTAAACACTAAATGTATAAGAAATACATGAAACAAATAGATTTTCATTTATGTTTAAACTTTCCCATATTTGCAGTGCACAACTTTTAGTACAGTTTATTAGTCTATAGCATGTTTTGTCTTCCTTGACTCGGATCGAATTTGGTGTTAACCTCCTGCAGAGAATTCCAGGACCCCTGACATTTTATTGTGACTCTTGATTAGCTCACCAGGGTTCCTGCTAAGAATTCTTCTTTCATTCATTTGATAAATTGAATTCCCTATTCACAGTGCCTTTAAATAGAATGGTATTTGGAAAACTTGGAGACAACAGCTTGAATGTTCAATGAGCTCACTCAGCAAATTTAAAAATGCAGAAGGAAATTATGGGCTTGTGCATTCTGAAATCTTCTAAAAGAATAAACATTTTACAAAGACTTAGATCTCCATCTCCCCATTTGCTTTAAATATATTTCCCTTTTGGTGACAGGAGTTCTTTTGACATCTGTTTTCCCTTTTTCATCCTGTTTTGCCATGTTATGTCAGGAGCTGTACATTCCCCTAACATGTCTTTGTGGGAGCAGGTATAATGAGGTGACACACATCCTGAGAGTGGAACTTCAGCTTTCCAAGGCAGGATGTGTGTGGAGAGAGCATTTTGTTCTTCCCCTGGATTATGCCACTCACCACTTTTACTGTGCACCCCCAGACTGATCCTGCAGGGTGCAGTGCCATTCTGGGCTCTGCAGCTTGAGGAGTAGTGTCACCTTTTTTTTTTTCTGATTCTCACTCTTGGGACACACCTTCCCTTTGACTCCCCCATCCAGGTGTCTCCAGGAGCCTCCTGGAGTCAGGGCTGCAACAGTGTCCCGCACCTCCCACCTCTTGTGCCTTGTGAGGTGACACCTGGAGATCTCAGTGGTGGGACAGTCTCCCTAGAGACTGATTTCTGCAGGCTTCTGCCACATATCTGTGAAGTGATTTTAATATCATAAAGTCACAGTGGAGGGGACCCCTGGAGGTCATCTCAGATGGGCAGGTCAGTGTTTGAGTCGAGTGTGTGACTGGTAACAGCTTCTCCTCACTGGGGCTGGGATGTGCTGGTTGTTCTTAGACTTACCTGTGGGTAGGAATGAGGGCAGTGTGTGTTCATTTTTCTGCTGTGCCTGTGGCAGGAGCTCTGCCTAAAGGAGAGAGAGGCTTCCAGCCTTTCTGGGCTTGTTTAATCACACTGGAGCCACTTGTGAATGTGCTTACACACTGGGGGTGTGGCTGTGGCTGGGTGTCCTTTGTGTTATCCAGACTCACCTGTGTGAGGGCACCAAACTGATCTTTGGCAATAAGGGAGTTCAACTGTGGTTTGACTCAGAAATACTTGAGTGCTGTGATGGAAGGGGGAAAGGATTGGGGTGTTAAACCCCTACAGGCAACATGGTGCATCATTTTAGTCAGATGTACTTTTTTTTTTTAACAAGCATGGAGGTTTAGCTGTGCTTGCTGGAGGGCTGTGAATGTTTGCAGGACAGCAGCAGTGCCTGTGTCACACACTGTCCCTCCTGACCCTGGTACAGCTGGTGGTGCTGTGACTGGTTCCTCCAGCCTCTGTCCCTGGGAGGGGTCAGCTCTCTGACCAGTGGCTGTGCTGTGTGGCAAAACATCCTGTGGAGCTGTTGCTCCTGTTCCTGTTTCCTGGCCTCCTACGTTGCAGCTGCCCCGGGGAGCAGCTCCTCTGACATCTCCTTCGAATTCCACCCAAGAATTTGAGACAGGAACTTGTCCATAAGTTGCCTCTGAGTCAGTTAATGGCAGACACTCAGTTGGACAATTGGCCAGTGTGGGGCTGTGCCTCTGCTGGCACAGGGCTCATCTTCTGAAGTATTTGCAGAAACCAAAATAGCAAAGAGTATCTGGAGAGACAAAGGTGCTGTGCCTCTTGCTGAGCTGCTGGATTCCAAAGCTGTTTTCCTTTGTGCATTATGTCCCAGGAAGATTGGGGACGAGCTGTGGAGCAGATGCCAGATCAACTGGTGGTAACTATCATCAGGCCTGGGAGGGAGGCAGTGCAGGCAGAGTAAATCTGGTTGTCTGCACTGTTCACAGCTTAATTTTCCAATTGGTCTGTGTTTGGGGGAGGAGGGTTGTTTTCCATGGCATGTTTCTTGCTCCTGTAGCCTGCTTTGAGTGATGAATTCAATGCAAGCTGATTGTTTGGGATGTGTTTTTTTCTTCCTGGTCTGGTGCACAGGATGGGATACTTCAGGGTTTTACCTTACTTTAATATCTGCTGGGGTGTTTGTTAGTAACAACAAAACCCCCCTGAGTCTTACAGACATTCACTGGCACTTGGGCAGTGCTTAAATGTGGGCTCTTCAAACTTCTGACTTACCACTCATAGTTCATCTGTGTCCTTAGTTTGGAAAGACTGTTTCTACTCTGGGATTTTCCCCCACCTCTAATGACTGGTAATCTCCCAGTAGAAGCTGAAACAAGGCCAGGTCAGTGTGCTTTTAAAAATATCTTGAATTGGACGATAACAACTGCCTGGGCCTGCTTTATTTGTGTTCTAATCTAATCTTCAGGGCTTGTTTACCTTACATGTACATAAAGTAGGGTCACAATAAGTTAACACTGTGTGAACTGAAAACTTGCAGTGGGAGCCCAGGTCTTGCAGCAAACAGCACCTGGCACTCTTCTCTCCTTGGGGTCCTGCCAGGGTTTTATTGCTCTTCAGCCAATAATCCAAAATGACATGTTAGAAACCTGCTGCTGGAGATGCAGCCTTGAGACAGGGTGTGGAACACAGGTGCTCTTTTCTGTTCTGATCCTGGAATTTCTATTTTACAGCTTGTAAGAGCAGGATTGTGAATTCAGTCTTTTGGGCAACCTAAAATCTGCCTGTAGTTTTAGTAACATATTTTAATTGAATATGTTGCTTTTCACACCATGTTCTCAGCTAATGCTGTAGTGCTCTTGAGTGTTTTTGAATGGCAGCCATGCTCTGCTCCTGCACAAATTCCAGATTTGGTGGAATTTCTAAGTGACTGCAGCAGTTGGGCTGCTGCCCCTCTTTAGGAAATGAGTTTTGTGTTACAGACTTGGAGATAAGTTGACCAGAAACTGGGGGCATCAAAGTCCCAGGCCCACAGCTGTCAGCAGTGGGTGATATTCTGATTTCAGAGGAAGGAATGCCCTGTCAGAGCAAATAATATATTAAGGAGGGACAGCTGCAGAACAAGGACATCATTTGACAGCGAGAAACCCTAAAACAATGAATTAATAAATCATAAGTTGAGGTCCTTTATGGCTCCCCATAGGAACAAATTTTGCACCCAAGACTGTCAAGTTACAGGATTTATTTTCAAACTGCATAATCATACACATGTAACCCCTCCATGGACTTCTCTAGTCCACAGTGGTGTGACTGAGGGCTTTCCTCCCCTTAATTCCCTTGGAAAGAGATTGTAGGATTTTACTTTGTTAATGGCTGGAGGCCTCCAGTTTCCATTCTAATTGTCTTTGTGTCCAGGAGTTGTTGTGTCACTTCATAAAATCAAGTCTTCTTTTCTTCTTGTGTTTTTCCTTTTCTCCCCTTCACCTGTATATTTCTGATTTGGTGTATCTTTTAATGTTGGGGGGGTTTAAATGCTGCTTCAGTGTGGAGGATTTTTTTCTTTATGCCTAATCCAAATCTTCTTTGCTGCAATTTAAATTCAGTGCTCCTTCCCACAGCTGAAGTAGAAAGATTTTACACCATGTCTCTGCACCTCTGTCCTTAACACCTTTTAGGATAAAGGGGTTGCCATCTCTTTAGATGAAGTGAATGCAAGGCTGAAGTTTTCTCCAAGGGTCTGTGCTTTTTTGGTCTCTGATCCTTCTTGTTGCTGTTTTCTGGACTCTTTCCAGCTGACCTGTATCTGATGCTGCAGATAGTCCCAAACTGGACACAGCACAGCAGCTGATGAGTTTCTGACCATCTGTGACATTGTTGCTTTGCCTTTGGAGTGAGATCCTCTCCAACACCTGCTTTTTTCCTCCCCAAAACTGGTGTTCAGCCAGTTGTTCCCTGTGCTGTATTTATATTTGACACCCTGCCCTTTTTCTCACTGCTTTTTCTCTGCCTCTTGAGTTTATCAGGGTGTTCTGAATACTGTCCCTCCTTAATTGTTTCACAGCCCCATGACTTCACATATTCAAAAAACTAAGTATTTTTTCCAGCAGCAAAGTGGTTAATAAACATTTTCCTGCTGGACATGCCATCCTGAAACAAAAATCCATTGGTTCTCTGCCTTGTTATGGGTGTTTCATTGTAATTTTATGTACCTTACTCTTGAAACTGTTAAATAATAAAGCAACCATGTTGTTATTATCAAAACTTGCTGTTGCTTGAAAAGTCAGTAGATTAGTTTTGTTGCCTCCCTTTCATTCTTTTCAAAAATACCTACAGCTGGGCTTTAGGAAAAAAAATGCCTTTTTTTTTTTCCCAACACAAATTCTTAGCTCTTGCTGATGTTTTTCTCTGTTCCTCTTGTAAGCTGTGTGCTCAGCTTTTGCCCTTTGCTCCTCTTCCACAGTGTTACCCACCTTCTGGTGATGCTTTAATGCCTTAGACCCCGTTGTTCCTGTGGTAAATGACACTGGAGAAATATCCCATTTCTCTTTGCTGGCCTGATTTCCTGGGTGGAGTGGTAGCAAAATATTGAGCTCCATCTCCTTTTCTTCCCTGCCAGTTCACTAAATTTTCCTGAGAAGCCAAATCCATTCATTCCTTCTTCCCGAATTTTAGGAGAAGGTGCTTAAATACACCCCGAGCTTCTTGTTTGGAGCTGTGTTCCCCAGCTTTTTGGGGGGGGAGTAAGCTGGAATCCAACATTCTGGTGGTGGTGAGGGGCTCCTGAGGCAGGAGCAGCTGGGCTGGTGGTGCTTTGCTGCCCCTGGAGCAAAGCCTCCCTCCCGAAATCCCTGGAGAAGTGTCGTCACGCAGGGGCTCAGCCCCAGTGCAGGCGGTTGGTGACCATCTGTTCCCTGCTGACCTCTTTAGAGAGGGCTAAAGCAGAGAGAAAAGTACTGTCACTTTAGCCCTCACAGGGTCATCTGTCACTGGGCCCCCTTTCCCACCCAGAACCAAAACTAATATTTCCTCTTGCTCATTAATGAAGGTGAATTTATTGTTGCTTTTTATATGCACAATGCTGATGTTTTGTTGGCCTCCCTCAGCCCATCCCCATGTGTTTGTGCTGGTTTTTTTTCATGTTCCTTCTTATTTATTTGACCTAGTTTTGCATGCTGCTTTCTGTTTTTGAGGTGATTGGAGAGCTTGTAATTAGGGACCAGCTTGACTCTTCTTGATTAATGACTGAGCCTTGATATCAAGGGAACAAAGCTGGCACTTCAACGTCACACCAGCTCCTTGTCTTCACCAGTGTTTACTCAGGAAAGGGCACAGAGCTGGGCTGGATAAAGATGAAGCAGGAAAGGAAATTTTAGTTGTGAAAACTGGGGTTTGCTGATGCTGTGCTGACCTCTTGCTTTATGTGCACATGTTGTTTTTTATATCCTTGGTGATTTCCAAGAAACAACACCTGCCTCTTCCTATGGGACAGTATTTTTCAGTTATGAATTCATTCAGTCCTGAATGAATTGGAAGCTGCAGTTGTGTGTGCAAGTTGTGGGGTTTCTGTCAGGAACAGCAACTTTCACAGCTGTCTAGGGAGGTTGTTCCAGCATAAAGTAGGATGTGAAATTAAGGTACAAGAGTTATTCCATAATGAAGATGTGGGGGTTAAATCAGACAAAGGCATCTGCAGACCAGGATTAAGAAGGCTGTGCTGAACAGGTATTTTTCCTGTGCTGTTGAATAAACCTGCAGCATCTTACATATACAGACAAAATTCATTAAGCTGAGAAACATGCCTGTTTCTCTTTAGGCCTCAACTACTGCAGGAACTTCTGAACTCCAAAACATTACATGGGTAAAAATACAAATAGACTTTACTTGCATTTTGTTTAAGAACACAATATTCCCAAAAGCTGTATTGCAAAATGCTGTCAGAATGTCACATCAGTGCCAATTCCAAATACCACTTGGGGCTACAGCTGGGGAGGAAATCCAATGCCTGATACCAGCTAGAAAAGTCAAGTGCTTTTTTAGCCCAAAAAATAAATCAGCCTAGATTTGTTTTATTTTCTGGAGGGATTAATAAACCTTTCCCCAACAGGCACCGTCAGGCCAGAGCCACAGTCCTCAAGTTGTTCTGACCATGACCTGCAGTTCCTCCTGCTTTCCTGTTCTGAGAGCTCTTAAGCACATGGACTTTAAAGATAACCTTGGTTTAGGCCTGGATTTAATAAGCTGTTTGCAATCTGTGAAAACAACAGTTGAGTTTGTAGTAAAACTCTTTGCTCATAAAAATCCCCCATGACTGAGACACCCAATCCATGTATGTGAACAATGCCAACTCCTACAAGGATATTTTTAAGACACTCCTGGTTTAAAACATAGGAGCTTTGTACTTATAAATGTTTTAGTGTGTATTTCCTGTAATAAAGATTAAACTGTCACTCAGGAAGCAAAGCTGCAACACGTGTCTTTGACAACATAATCAAACTTTATATAGCCATGTTTTTATTGTTTTCCTTTTGTTTTGCTCTCAGATGACTAATTCCTGCCTAGAAGTGACAGCAAGAGTTGCCATATGAGAGGCCTCTTGCAGCTTTATTTCTATTTTAAGCATATTTAAAGCACATGTATTCAGAAGTGTCATTATGTAAATCAGTTTTGAAAATTGAACTCCATTAAAAATTATAGTATCATTTTCTGAGCTAATCTGAGGCTATTTTAATCTCAGGAATGAAAAAGCCCTGCAACCACAACCCAGGTTTTAGGGCAGAGTGGCTCTTCTACCTCAACTGTAATTGATGTGATAATAAGGTAATAAAATGTGTCCTATTTTTAATGGAGCAAAGTGTTTCCAAATCAAAGAGCAAAATCCACTGAGGTGGTGGGGTATTGCCTGGAAACAGAAGTTCTTAGAGGAGTCCAGTGTGAGGAGTGAGACATGAGCAGTGGTGAAAGCTGAGCCTTAGGGTTGGACACTCCCAAGGTTTGTCTGGACAAGGTGCTTTGACCAGGAAATATTGGACCAGATGATCCTTGAGATCCAACCTGGTATTTTATGGAGGGAACTTGATATTAAAAACAGAGGCCTAACAAGAAAGTCGGGTAATAAGCACTTTTAGCTTAAAGAAAACACTGCACATTAACAGAGTGGTGGTGGTTTGTTTTTGTGGGGGCTATTTTGGTTTTGTTTTTAAGTGCTGCCCTGAGTATTGGTGGGGATTTCAATGTAATTGTGGTGTTCTGGAATTGCTGTAATGTCGTGGGGTTTCTTAAGTGCGACCAAGAGGAAACCAAAAAGTTTCTCATTTTGCACTGCCTTGTTTCATTCACCTGCTTCAAACAAACCAGAAGAGGCTTGAACTTCCCCTGGCAATAGTGTGACAGTTTGGGAGAGTTAACTGGAGCTTTGTAGAGTCTGCTGTGACTTGGGTAGGGAGCACTGAAAATGAAGGGACTGGATGCTGTTTCTTTGTAGTTCCTGAGATCCTGGGGACTTCTGTTCTGCTCCAGAGCTAAGAGGAATAAAGGCAAATCTATTACAGTTTCAACTCAGTTTCTTTTGGCAACCTAAGTCATCACCTTTTCCAAAGTCTTAGAAGAAGCTGTTTAAAAATACAGGTTTCTCTGAAGTGCAGTTTAACATGTGTTACAAATACCCACCTAAGAGCAGATGTTTCTCAAACCTCAGTTTGCAGAAGGTGCCCCTTTGGAACTGACCTGAGCTGAGCAGTCACAGAGCTGATGAAATTTTGGTGACAGCAGAAAGTGATTCAATGTTTAGAATACAAATATCTCAATATTTCAGATGTCCTGACCTCCAGCTGCTCTTCCACACCCTGGGTCTTGCCCTGTCTCTCACTTCTGTGCATAGTTTGGGGGCTGTGAAGTGTAAAAGGACACTGACACCTGGGCTTGGACCTGTGCAGTGCTGAGTGTGGTGGTTGTTGTTTTGGGTAACACAAGGAAAGGGAATCTGCTTTTGATTTAGTCTGGAGCTCTGTGCAGGCTCTGTGTAAGCATTAAAGCATCTTCAGTGGCCAAAATCACTATTTTTAGGCAAATGAAAAAAAAAAAAAAAAAGAACCAGGACACACTTAAGCAGAAAAGAAACCTCAAAAAAA
Organism: Neodrepanis coruscans; assembly: GCA_013400695.1. Taxonomy (NCBI): domain Eukaryota; kingdom Metazoa; phylum Chordata; class Aves; order Passeriformes; family Philepittidae; genus Neodrepanis; species Neodrepanis coruscans. The sequence goes on along the minus strand of VYZS01069719.1, from coordinate 79,148 downwards.
TTACAACAGTGTTCCTTTGTTATAAAAAGAGAAACTATGTAGGAATAAGCAAACTTGTTAAAAGGTAAATAAAAGAAGCAGTTAAAAGGCAAAATGTTTCAAGAAGACACAATGTATAAAATCTGAAGAGTAGCTGTTTCTTCTTTAGGAGCAGACACATTGTGAAAAAAATGAGCAGAGCTTTGTAGCTAAAAAAACTTTATGTAACAACAACAAAAAAATCTAAACGAAAAAAAGACTGTAGGCTTTGGCAAGTTAAATGTAAAGCAATAGTAAATTAGGCTGAAAGTGGTCTTGAGGAGTAATTGGAAGACATTGAATCTAATAATAGTGATAGTAATGGCTTCAACCCATCAGAAACAGCCCTCTCAGAAGATCTGTAAGGCTGATAAATGACCAGGACCTGAAGAGCTGTCAAGGATGATAAAATAGTTATAGAGAGGTAAATGAATTATTTGCATTGGTATTTATTGGGAAGGATGTGAGGGAGGGTCAGCTCTATAACCATTTATTACAGTGATGGACATAGGAAGCAAAGGTGGGAGGCTTTCAAATAGATTTTGATTTGGAACAATTCAGGTTACATTTTAATCAAGATGCTACTGGAACAGTCTTGTTTTGTGTTACTGCAAATTCTTCAGCTAGAATTTATAGGATCAAATTAATACAGCATGTGTTTGATCAAAAAAAAAAAGAGGTGTATTGTGAATCACAGCTGCTGAAAGCCAGCAGAACTTGCATTAATTACCTGGGTTTGTTCCTTCTTTTTCCCTCCCAGTTTTAAACTTTCTTTCCCTAGAAGATGCTAATCTTGATGGTGATGGAAAGAGGTTCTAAATAAAATCTGTCCTTTCTGAATTTTCACTGGCTACTTTTTTTATTTGTTGTGAATGTCAATTATTTTAGTGCTTTTATTACATTAAAAGCAGCCTTTCTACATCTCATGTCTAAAAAAGTTGACAATACAACTATGGATTATTTACCTTTCTAGATAAACTTATTGAAAATCTCTTCTCAACCTTTGTTCTTATCAGGGAGAAAGAACAAGAAACACAAGAAGAGGAACATTTGATGGAAGAAAAGAAAAAGAAAAAGCAGGAAGAAAAGAAAAAGAAGGAAGGTGCTCAGAAAAAGGTTTGTTCATGTTTCTGTTGTCTCTTCCTGTATGAAAATAAGGCAGCATAAAAAAAGTGGATGGATTCTAAACAAATAGGTACTGGAAAAATTCACAGAAGTTAATTCTGTTAAGTAGATAAACAGTGTTTGGTTCAGAAAACCTCTGAACCTTGAGACACAGGAGGGAGGGGGGCAGATGGAGCCACTTCATATCCCTTGTCATGCCTCGTCCTGTCTCTGTGGCATCTGCTTTTGGCTTCAGTCAGGAAGAGGTTGCCATTCTTAAATTCCTAATACAGGAGTTAAACTAACACTCTCCAGTGCTTAACTGGAACTAATGCCTGATTTATGTAAGGAATTCCTGCAGTAAGTGAGGCCTGCAGCCCTGTAATTATCAGGGACAATTTTGAGTTTTGACAAGTAGTTGATTTGTTTTGTTCTTTTCTTCTTTCAGGCTGCTGAACAAAAAACCAAAGGTAAATTCATGTTTATTCTTTGTGAACCACTTGATATTTTTATGAGCTTGTTTTAAGAAAAAAGTGCTTGTACTTTCTTACTCTTTGTGTCTGTTTAATGGGGAGAGTGTATCTTACCAGGATAGTTCTATTCCTGAGGTTTTGTTGGAGAATCTGACTATATGTTGAGATTCTCATCATAAGCATTTGCTTATCTTGCAGGGTGTCCTATAGCAGCTTTTTGACAAGAATAAATGGATTAATTTTCTGTAAAATGTTACACAGCATTTGTCATCTCTTTCTGATGTCAGGACAGATGTAGTTTTCCATTTAGTTATTATTTATTAATCTGTTTTAAAGACAGCTAATTGCCACTGTCCCCTTGCATGCACAATTCAAGTCCATTTACTATATAAACTCAGTTCATGGAACTTAAAAGAAACTATTCTCTCCACTTCCTGAGTTTCTTTCTGAGTGGGTTTTCTGCTTGGGAAGGCACTGGAGCTGCTTTGCAGCAATCCAGGAAGGAGCAGAGTGAAGAGTGGATTCCCATTTGGGGGCAGTGAGTTCCCAGGTGCCCTGGGAGAAATGTTATTGAAGCTGTGGCCTTAAAAAAGGTGAGGGAAAAGAGACAGAAAAATGTCTCTCATCTGGACCTGATGGCTTACAGCTCTTTTTGTCTAGTCTGCCCTTTGATTTACATGGCAGCACTTGGGCTGTGGAGCAGTTCTGAACCAGTTAATATGCACTGTTATTTATTGCTGGGTAATTAGGTGACAGACAGGCTTCCCAGATTCCCAAAGACTGAGAATTAGAGAAGAGCCAAGCCTGACATATGAGGTTGACAAAACAGCTTATGCTTCAAACACTTTTTCTGTATTAATCCAGCAGAAATTGAGTATTGCTTCAGTAATATTGAATTCAGAAAAATGAAGTCCTCACTATGTGATGAAGACACTGTAATAAGTAATTTATTGAAGCTCTGTCCTTCTCTTTCCAAGTTTTTCCTGTGTAGAAGGTGTGAAGTCAGAAAATTTTAGGTTGAATTCTGTTACATCTGCCCTGTGAGATCTCATGTAGTTTGTAACAGTGGGTTTTGCTTTCAGGGGAAGGCAGCAGAGGTAGCTAATTCCCATCATAGGGACATAAAAAACTTTGTAATTAAGATACATGAGAGCAATTTCTGTCTAAATGCAATATTTCTGTTTCTCCAGTATTGAATGTTTTGTTCTCTGTATCAGCTCTTTTCTGTGTGAAAAGGTTTCTCTCTTCTATAATGGATTATAATGACTTTTTAATATCACAATTCAGTAGCAGATGTTTTTGCTGTCAGAGTAACTAAATTCATTTTCACGTGTTAATGCAGTGGCTCTTCATTTCTGTTCCTAGTGAGACACACAGAGCCTTCTGCTTTGCCTCTGTGGGATGTTACTATTTCTGTCTTGTGTTGTGACAGCTTTACTTTTAATTGCTTGAAACTGTCGAGTTTAAGTTTTTAGATAATAACTTCAGTTTTTCAGGTGTGCTTGGAAGTGTCTTTCACTTTTTTTTGTCCACTATCCTTGTTTTTAAGCATCTTGTGCTACTACTATAAAATAGGAATTGGGAAGAAGACAGCAGTCAATAAAGGGAGTAGTTCTATTAGAGATTAAGCAGTTTGGGCATTTATTGTCTCATCTGTCAGAAGCAGTGATGCTCCTTTTTGTAGTTTGGCATCATTGGAAGGAGTTGACTTATCCTGCAGAGAAACCAAAGCTCCTGTTCATGCTCAGGGCAAGGGCCAGGGGTTATTTACAGACCCTTTGAACTTCCTTTGGCAACTACTCCTTGCTTTTAAAATTGCTTTGTGGGAGTGTTTATTTCTACTTCATGGTACAGTTCCTTAGATGTATCTTTAGAAGGGATGTGCACAAGCTTATGAAAGGTAGCAGGAATTTCTTAGCATATCAAAAATGCTACAAAGTTAATGAGAGGAAAGAGTTGATTGAACCTTTTTACCTCCAATATTCAGTTAACTGTAAACTTCATTGCAGTGCTGCAGTGTCTTATTTGGATACATTTTCAAGGTTGACTGATAAATGCTACTAGAACTAAAAGGCAACACAGGGATTATCATTGAATTTAGTCAATTTATTTCCTATCTGGGACACAGCAATTAAATTAGTTGTAAAACAGGATGACACAGTAGCACTGGGTGGATGCACTGCAGGAGGTACCACATGCCAGTGGGCAGGATGTACTAAAGCAGAGATTAAAACTGGGCAAAATGCACATTTTAGTGGGTGAGATCTTTATAAACATGACTTAACGTAGCTGCTTGTGGCAACTTAAAAGAAAATGCTTTGTTTTATGCCTGTGTTGTTCAGTTCTGCAACTGGGTTGCCATAGCAGTGAGAGATGCTTGCACCAGTTGGAGAAATATAATACAGGGTACTGGAAATTGGATATGGAAGGGGTTTCAGTTTTTCAGCTGATTGAAGACAAAATGTTTATGCTGTTCCGTGTTTGCAAAGGGGAGGGCACTTTGCTGAAGTGGTTTGGAAGGGCTGAGCTTGGGATTTGAGAGGGAGGGAGGATTTATCTTCTGGGGATGTGCAGGAAGCCTCTGCTGTGCTCTCAAGGTGCTTTTTATTCCTCTCTAATTATTAGCAAGCTTTCAATTTATTTGCCTGGCACAAGGAAGGTGTGGAGATGTGTCCTATGGAGTAATGTGTGCTCTGTCTGTGCAGCTCTGATCCTCTGGAAGCTGCTGCATGTTGAGCCTCTGGTGAGGCCTCAGGAAAGAGAAAGCAGTAAGGAGGAAGGAGATTTCCTG